>CAEGAF010092519.1:0-10829 GCA_903067075.1 Micropoecilia bifurca | reverse complement strand
TATATTAATATACTATATATATATATATAGTATATTAATTATAATAAGAGCAGCCAATACATGAAGGCTACGTTTTATCATTAGGACTTTTGTCAGTTATGTTACCCTAAACAGAAAACTGAGCCAAAAAACTTCATCAATCAGTAAACATCATCTTCATCACATTGTGAAACAAAGCCGGAATAAAAAGAAAAATAATCCCAAAGAAAGAAACAAATCCAACCAGAGACAAATTTCACATAAAATAATAATTAATAGAAAACATTTTAGGAAAATATAAAAACAGATATTTTTTTAATATATGTAGAAAATAGTAAGCAAACCATATGACTAAAGATGCAATTTTAGTGGCCGTTATAAAGTAAACTTAGAACAAAAATACAAAGAAAAAAAATACTAAATGAGACTCTGGAAAGAAAAAAAGACAAAACAAACAAAGTAAAACAGAAACAAAGCAAGAAAAACACTAAGAAATTATCTGAAAGAAATGTGGCTCAATTTAAGAAACAATAATGGTTTATTCCCCAAAACAAATAATCAACCAAACACATATTTCCTGACTTTGGTTAATATTGAATTAAACTTACCAGATGGAAAAAAAGCAAATAAAAAGCCATGTTAACCATGCAGTCAGCTACACGTTTATAAGTCGAAATTTCCATTTTTGCAACGTTTATGAGTGATTGTCTGTTGACTTAATCTCACTCTTCCGAAAAAAAAGGCTAATTATCAGATTTTAAACTTGAAACTGAATGGCAATCATTGACAAGTCATAATTTCTCTTTCATAAATGTTCTAATGTCTGTAATCTAATACATTCCCTTCTAATCTGGGTCTAATCCATAACAACTCAGTTCTCTTCACGGACAAACAAAAACTCTCTCTCCTCCACTGTACCCTCCTCTAATGATCCCCATGTCTCCTGCGCTGGGAGAACTGAAGGTGAGTATCACCCTCCAGTCATCTCCCTCTGCCTCACTAAGATAGACACCTGAAATAGACAAGCCACTCTCCCCCCTTTTTTTCATTTTATTTCTAGTATATGTGTGTGACTGGATGGGGGAGGATTTTCAAAAATGTATTAAACTCCAAGCAATGAAATATAGACCAGGTGGGGTCAAATTCCCAGTAACTCTCTTGGCTCCGTGTAGCCAACTCAGTTTGGTGTGAGGAGGACAAGGGAAGAGCCTAACAAGAGGAGTGAAAAGGGAAAGATACTATCAATAATGCAGAGTATGCAGTATGGGGCTGAAGGTAAAAATGGAAAATACACTGACTGATACATAGAAGGGCTCATTGAATCCT
This sequence comes from Micropoecilia bifurca, assembly GCA_903067075.1. Lineage (NCBI taxonomy): Eukaryota > Metazoa > Chordata > Actinopteri > Cyprinodontiformes > Poeciliidae > Micropoecilia > Micropoecilia bifurca. The sequence continues at coordinate 9,524 of CAEGAF010092519.1, read as the reverse complement.
AGGCTGTACTTGAAAGTTTTTAAACATGGTAAAAGTTTTTACACAATTATTATTATTTTTGCTGCGTATTTCCTTTATACGAAATGTCTAGTCGCACTTCAACGTTTTTGAGCAAATACAAAACCCAGTTCTGCAATCACAATTTAATTTGCTAGGGGCGAAAAATTGCTTAAACTAACCTCCCCAACAATAACAAAAACAAATATAAAAATGCCTAAAAGATCTCATCTATAAAATGGAACAGGAATAATCTTTAATGTCCCTATGTGGGGAAATTAAGCTTTCAACAAAGTGACAGGAAAAATGAAGGCATGCAGATTCACACAAAGTAAAATTTTATAAGAATTGATAAAGAATTAGAGACTGTGCAGTAAGGGAACGTTTACTATGCAAGGAGAGAAAATATTGTACAGTTTTTAAAAATAGCATCTTTGGATTCACAAAAAATGTGCAACCGAGTAAAATAATAGGATAAATGACCCAAATCTAAGTGAGTTCTAGAACCAATGAGGAACAAAGTCACTAGCACCTATAATACAAGACCACATTTGCATCTCTTTACAACTTAAAAACTGCTTTGCGTAAAGACCTGAAGTACTTAAGAGTGACAACAAAGCAAAAAGGCAAATCTGCGAGGGGTAAGCATGGTTTCATCCATCCGTTGATTGTTTATGCCCACTTATCCTTGCAGGGTCGTGGTGGGGTCTGGTGCTGATCTGCAGAAGTCATTACAGCAAGAGGCGAGGGACCTTGCACAGGTCAGCAGTCCATTTCAGAACAATGTGGAGACACACAGGACAAATGACAAACACACTCACAAACACACTTACACCAAAGGGGAATGCAGAGGGACCAATTAACCAAACAGTCATTATTTTTTTGATAGTGAAAGGAAGCCGGAGTACCCGGAGAAAATTTCGCATGCACAGGGAAAACATTCAAACTCCATCCAGAAAGATCCCAGGCAGGGATTCGAACCCAGAACCTACTTATATTTTCTTATCTTGTATTTAGTGCAACTTACCATAACTCCAAACATATGTCCTGGCAATACTGAGGAAAATCAAGCCCACAGCAAGATGCTGCCACCTCTTTTCTCATCACACTCTGCCCTCCAGCAATCCCAGTCTACATTCCCACAGTTCATTCATGTCTCCTCCTCTCCCTGTGCATCTTTTGTATTGTAAACAACTCACAAAAGCATGACAAGGTCTCTGCAAAATGTTCCCCTCCACCTCCCTTTCTCCTCTCCCAGCTATTTGTTATTGTCTCCTCGCTATCGTGCACGAGTTTGTCTCCATCGCATATTCTTTCTTCTGTTTTTCCTCTGCGTCAGAAAAGCAAAAGTTAATTAAATATGGAACGAGATGGAGCAGCATCTCTTTAAACCATCATGTCATTAAAATGGCATCCCTGGGAGATCAGCTTAAAAGGAGCCGGAGAACAATGTCTCCTCAGTCGGATATTTATGGGGCTGGTTATGTAAACATGCTCTCTTTATTCGCTATGTATATTTCATGTAATTATCACTTTTTGTAGCTCTCCCCCCTTGAGATTCATGGAGGCAAGAAGTTACTGGGGGAATGTCATTAGAGAAGACTATTGTTACAGAGCTGCTGTGATGCCGCACGAGGAAGAAAGGTAGATTTTCATCCTGGTGAAATCTTTTATCTATATTTGACTTCATCGTATAAAAATCATCAATGTCTTTTTACATTGCATCTCCAGCTAAGAAAGAAAAAAAAAAGGCCCAGGCCTTCGGTTCCATTCTCTGCAGTCGTCCGTCTTTAATAAAAAGTACAGCATGCTACAGTATTTTGCTCTCCTCCCAGCATGCATTTGATCTAGACACCGGGAAATTCACTGATGATTTATCAGTTTGCCAAGAAAACGTTGATGCCTCTTTCTCAGCCTGCCCGTGCCTCCGTCTATTAGAGGCGCTGAAGATCTGGAGTGAACTAGATTCTTCATGCAGAAAACGCCAGTCACTGGTGCTCAAAGGCCTGGCGCCAGCTGACGGGAAGCCGCTAATTAAGAGGGCTGGAGAGCCAGTGGGGCACCTTACGAAACACGGGCACCTGGGTTTCACATGAGGGGGGCTGGGTGTCCATCACGCTTTGCCCCTTGTTGCACAGAGAGCTCTGCAGTCGGCTCTGCCGCGCTGCGATGTTGCTCTGTTTTTACGCGTGCATTTTCAGACAAAGCTTACACAAAATCCACCGCTATTCTCCTTGTGCTTCCCCACTCAGCTGGGGGCCAATCGCAGAGAGAGACATCATTGTGTTGCACGATGAAAATATACATGTCAAGGTGCATTTCCTTTAAGTCGGTTGCACTTAAATACATCTGCAGCAAGGTGAAAGCACACAATAAAACCTATATGCACACAGGATTTGAAGTCCCACGCGCAAAACCTAGCTCTCCTCCTCTTGCTATTGTTCACAGAGTCTTCTTTGCTGTAGGGTCAAAATGTCTTTAACTAATCTAAGTGGCTTCGACTTCGGGGACAGTATGAGGTCTGCCATGAGTTCTGTCATTACACTTTCGTGCACCAGAGGCAGATAGAGCTCCCGACCACCACTGAACCTCCCCGTATTGCCATCCAATCCGACACCACAGATGCAGTAAACCTAAGTGAACCGCAGTTTCGAAAGTCGACAGCAATAACCACTGCAGAATTGCTTTTAATCAACGTCTGAAATGAGGGTGACTTGAAGCGTCGCCCCATGCTGATTAAATGTAATTGTTTAATTGCCAAGTGCTGGGAACCCATCCTAAGAGGATTCCAATGGAATTATTTAATCTCTAGTCAGGAGGTGCACTGCAGGAAAAAAAGAGGAGGAAAAACGGAAGAAGTGAAAAGGCCAAAATCAAGCAGAAATAGTCTTTTTTTCTTTTTAAGTGTGTCCCTGATGAAATATTAACTGTGGTTTACATTTAGCTGGCTGAGAGAGTGAACAGTCTGTGCTGGAACTCCAGCTTCGGAAGAGGTCACGGTTCTGACCTCTTTCTGCGCAAAGTGGTTTGATCTTGTCTGAAGGTTCTTTTCTGTGTTTTGGCAACATTCTGGAGTAGTGCAAATGTAAAATATTGTTCTGTTCCTTGTAGAAAAGAGTCGAAGGACGCAAAAATGCCTTCAAGTGTTAGCATTAAAATACAGTGGTTTCAGTTTACATCTGATACTTTTAATTGCATATAATCCGATTAGAAGTTAGATTCTTAAGATTAAACAGATAGTGTGGGGTTTTTGTTAAAAGTTAATAAGCAGTTACTGTAAATATATCACCTGCAGTAACTCCATTTACGTTTTAGTATAAATCCAGATTAGTTGGTCATGGAGGTTGAATCTAAAGACTAGTCAACAACCCAAATTTCTCATAGGGGTTATGCTAATGCAAATTATGCTAATGCTGAATTGAATTTTGAACTGAAGTTATTTCGGTGATGATACAGATGAGAACATCACCCATGAAGAGAAAAACACAAAAACGCCAAGATCTTGTTTTCTTTGTTGTCCTATTTAATCAGCCTTTACAAACTACATGCTTACATTAGATGGTTATTTATCGAGCTGACAAATATCCATGAGAAATCGAGGTAGAAGCCAGGGATCTTGCTTTGAGAAACAGGTAGAACATGACAACTAATGTATTTTGATTCAAATGAATCAGAAACATTCATCAAATTCATTTAAGTCCTCTTTCTTTCCCAATTTGATGCTTGGCTAAATTTCAGTGAGTTGTTTTCACCACATCTACTGCTTAAGGCCACTGAGTCGATGCCATATGTTTGGCTGTTTTAGCAATTGAAAAGGTGTACCTAATAATATGTCTTGGTTGGTGTATACCACTGTGTTATTCTGCCTGTAAACATTTGTAATGTCTTTATAAAGAACATCACATAAGGTGCTTTGCCTCCATTGCTGGATATGGCATCTCTTAGAACCAGAACTAATCAGACACCAGATCCAACTAAATTCGATCTATACTAAATAAAGTAAGAAATACTAAGAGTACCAAAAGAAATGGAGATGTGAAGTCCAACAAAGTGGCAAGGAAATGTTATAAGAAGCTTTAAAAGAGGTTTATCTGATCGCAGATGTGACTTTGCTGAATGGACTTAAACCTGACTCTTAGCAGTTGTCTTCTGTTTGGGGTCACACCCCCTCAGGATCATTGCCTCCGGTCATAAGCCTTGACCAAGAAGAGCAGGATGAAAAGACAGGCAAACACACACTTCTTCACAAGTCTTAATTATTATCTCCCATTGGAATTTCCCTTTGCTTAGACCAATTTAAGCTGGCATGATCCCCAACACTGCCTCAGTCAGCGGCCAATAAGATTGGCACACATGCCATGACATTTCAATCTATCATCAAAATCAATAGCAGTATCCCCCACTAATATCACTGCACACAGTGCACAGAGAAAGTGCTCTTGCTGTCACATTTGAGAGTAAACCCAGCTTTGCCATTCTGCTGAGGACTGCAGTTCTGTCAACCCCAGGGAAATGTGCCTGCATCCCTCTGGTCAGAGCTGCACTACTGTCCCCCTAAACCACGTAGTGGGCTGAGCGGGGAGCGAGAGGTGGGATCTGGGGCGAGGGGAGCATAGCAGAGGCTTTGTTCCCTGCAGCTGTGCCCTTATTCCCAGCACCTGACCAGCGGGCCAGATGTGCACACAGGCAACAGCAACAATCTGAGCAATGCAAGTCCCCTTTGGGACCCAGACACCTGCAAATGAATCCTCAGGATCTGACACAAAGGCATAATTACAGGTCTAACAAGTATGCATCCGGAGAGAGAAATGTTTAATCTTATCAAATGCAAGCTTACATAGAGACTGAGGTATCGAAAAACAGTTTTGCACTTTCAGCATTTCATGCACACATCAGACAAAAGTAGTATGCGTTTGGCACAAACCCAGAAACTATAGGGCACAATGTGGTCATTCACAGTGAAGTGCTGAAATCCATTTTAATTATTTTCTCCCAGGCTTTCCACAAAGTCCATCAGCTAGCGTCTGAGATAAGTGTGTTGATGAAAGTCTTCACTAGCATTCCTGTGAAACAAAAATGTATAGATAAATATATATTTTAATCAGATGTCTTTCATTAAAGTCAAGCTGATAACATTTAAACTATTAATGTGTATTATTGTTAAAGGATAAATACAAAGCATTCAACTGCAAAACGGCTATTTCAGGCAGTTTGTAACATCAGCTGAAGCGAAGAACATGCCACAATAACATATTTATATCTAAAGAAGAGAGTATGGAGGATGCGGCAAGAGCACAGTCACATGTGAGCATTATTGTCATTATTGTAAAAATTAATACACTTTTTCTTTATACAGCAAATTTACACAGTAACATCAATGTAAACCCGGTAAAGCTGATGAAAAGTGTTAACATTTTGAAAGCTTGCTTTTCAATACGTTATTGCACAGCCAAGGTTAATGGTGACATCTAGTGGTACAAGAGGATATGCGCACCTTTTCATACTGTAAACTGTTTCAAAAACCTCCCGCGATCGAATATTTATTTCTGATGAATTTCAGACAAAGAAAAAAATAATTTGATGCCTCACATGAAATTAAAGAGGATCATAAACCTCTAAAGTCGATGATTATGAGAAAACTGAAAGTATAGCAGCAGGAACACAATAAGTTTTGTTTGACAGTTCATTCCATCTTATACACCTTCATGTTGCGACCACAAACTTCTGCATAGTTCATTGGGATTTCATGTAATATGTTAACAAAAAGGAGCAGATAATTATGTTGTAAGAAATTTTCGTCACTCTACAAGACTGCTATGTCTTTTGTAGAAGAGTGGCAAGTAGTACAGTAATATTAAAATAAAGGCTAAATGAAAAGCTTTAGATAAAAGCATATCCCTATTCTTGAATGGCCCAGTTAAAGTTTAGAATTCAGCCAAGAGAGGACCTAAACGACACTCTTTCTCTGGTTGAGAATGTGCTGTAATTGTAGAATTAGCTGGTTCAACAAAGAAGAACACTAGTAATTGCCACCTTGTGTTGGTCTATCACATTAAATCTCAATAAAATACACTGGAGCTTGTAGAAGCAGAGTGACAAAATGTGGAAAAAGTGCTGTGTTGTTTCCTCCCCTCTTTGACAGCAGAGGGTGATGTTGGCATGTTATCATCCAGTTTTGGCAAGAATTCAATGTAGAGGACAACACCTTAAAATACCATTTTAAAATATAATTTTTACAAAGGATATACAGTATAGAGCATATTTTTCTGATATGGACACTGATACAAACAATAAATAAATCAAAATATTTCATGACTCCATTATATTTTTTTTTCTAGCGCATATTAAAAATGTCCATCTTCAACTCCTAAGATGTTTCTTGTTTTGTACAAATGGCAAAGAGCTACTTAAAAGGTGCATTTACTTCTGATAAATAAACAATAATATTTACTTTTATGAATATGCAAATGAGAACGTAATCCCTTTCTGTTGAATACAACAACAAAAAATCAAACACTACAAAATGCAGTTGGAAACTCAATTACAACCCGTATGACAAATTGTTGGACACAGATTATTTTAATTTGCTTTCAATCAGTTGTTTTGGCACATTGTCTGTCGGTGTCTTCCTGTCACTGACCAGGGCGCAGGGCAGAGGAAGGCGGAGTTGTGTACCGCTTTGGGCAGAGGATCTTGCTGAAGGCCCTGCGGAAGCTACTGTGGCACAGTGGGTACAGGAATGGGTTAATAGCTGAGTTAAGCCACAGGAGCCAGAAGGTGACCTCATACCAGTGATGCTGGATGCATCGCCCTCTGCAGGCAGCACGGATGATCATCAGTAGGGTGTATGGTGCCCAGCAGATGGCAAACACACATACTATGATGGCCAGGGACTTAGCAATTTTCTTATCCCTGGACAGACGGCTAGGCTGAGCAGCCCTGCTGGTTGAGGGATCCAGTTTACCCAAACAAGGGGAGGAGGTCTGAGAGTGGAAGGAGCCTCTTCCAGGCAGCTTTATCCCAAATCCCCAGTTATGGGACAGAGGGATGCCTTCTGTCTGGACAGAGGCCGGTTCACTTGCCTGAAGCTGGTGCTGAAGTTGGGCCTCCCTATGGTGGCGCCTTCTCCTGCGTATACTGAGGTAAATGCTGAGGTTGAAGAAAGCCACCGAGATGAAAGGAGAGAAAAACTCCAACATGGAGGCACTTAGCAGAAAGTACCAAGAGTAATAGAACTCTGCAAAGCACTCATCTTTTGGCACGCGGCTTCTGCCCACCACCAGCTCCCAGAATATGATAGCTGGCCCATACAGGACAAAGGCCAGCACCCAGACTGCAATCATCTTGATTATGGCTTGATGAGTCATGCTCTGTCTGGCTCGATAACTTACCTGCAGGAAAAATAAGAATAAATCAGAAAAATCACTTGGATAAAGCTGCAATTAGTGCCACTGTCTCTGGATGTTACAAAGATAGCGGCAAATGCCTTCTTTTTGTGACAATAACAGCAATAATATATGCTGTGTTTAGATTGATTGATAATATATAGAATTTGTTTTTTGTGATCAAGGACTAAAATCATTTGTTCAGTAGGAAACAAAAAACTACTGATTGATTTTCTACAATTAATTTTGTACCACCATTGTTGGTATAAAATGTTTTTAAAATAGATACTCAAATTGGTCAGAGTTACTTGAAATTTTTGATTTGCAATCTGTTGAAAAAGGAAGGTTGAAAACAACAATCTCCAGAAGTGACAGAACTGCAGCAAACAGGCGCTTCAAGTTTTATGCTCACAGTGAAGCATGGTGGGAGATTTGTGATGCTGAAGGCTTGTTTCTCTTCCAAAGGCCTTGGAAACTTTTTTTAAAGTGTATGGCATCGTAAAATAAATATCTAAAAGAACTCTGATGAGCTCTCAGAGAAAAACAAAAATGTATTTACCTCATGTCTAATAGGATAAGAATAATTTAAAAAACATAGCCATATTAACCCCGGGACACAAAATCAGCTGTTTTTTAAAGGCCATCTCACTCTGTAGCCCTAAATCCTCTCAAGAAATTATTTTTAGTTGAGCTGAAGAGAAGAGAGCATAAGACAGGATCCAGGTCTCTGAAAGGTACAGAAAGTTTATGCAAAGAAGAATGGTCAAAAATTACTCTGTAAACTCCAACCAGATCAAATTCTGCAGAGAAGCACTAAATGCCGTTCTTTCAACAAAGGGACGGCACTACCAATTAACAACAGGGGTGCCAGCAATTTGGAAATCAATGATTTTCTACAAATAATTATTTCTTAACAAAAGGACATTTGCATGGTAATGTTCAATAAATTGCAATATGTGCTTTGATGCTTATTTGATTAAAATTGCCTTTTGAAAACATATCCTTCAAGCAGATCATCAACAAAACTTTCATGAAGCCCACATTTCTGTTTTTTTAACTGATCTAAAGTAATAATCATATCTTGAATGGCATGTTTTCATTAGCTGCAGGCAAGAAAATAATCATAATTAGCAACAATGGCTTAATTATAAACATCATTAAAATCATCATCTGTCCATAATTGATTAATAACTGTAAATTGAGTTATTAAAATAAACATTTTATAAAAAAAATCAAACTTATTATTACATCTACCTTAAAATGCTCTTTATAAAGTAGTTATTTTATATTTTATTTTCAATATAACCTTAAAATAACCGTAGAACAGAGATTGACTAGCATGAATCCTGTAACATAGAGAAAAGTAAGGATAAAAAAATTAGACCTTTAAGCCACTAAGTTTATAAATCATGCTATTAAATTGATCATACCACAGAACTAAGAGTTAGATTTCCCTATAATAACAATAATAATAATAATAAAATATTTTGAAAACTTAATGTTAGTATTTGAGTAACTTCACAACTTATTGAACTATTAAAGAAAATTTAAAAGCCTGCTAAAGTCAGCCAACTCCTGACTAATGAACATTGACCATGGGTTATCAACACAAACCATGTCCAACAATCCAACACCATGTAGTGTTTAAAAGTGTGTGAATGAGTATTAAGCCAATGAAGCACCTCTCATGACCACTCGTCTCAATTAATGTCACATCCTGCGTCTCTGTCCACGTCCCTTCTCAGCAGACAGCAGACTTTAGAGCCTCTCCAGCTCCTCTGAAAATTTCTCACTGTGCTTCTTTCTAATTAGCTTTAGTGCAGAGAATATTAAACCTGGATCCACTTGTGTTTGTACAAATTAGTTTGTACCTGACTCCGAACCCTGCTGCATGTCAATCATCTGCTGAAACCAAGAATTATAATGTCCAATGCCTTGGATTCATAGATCATACATCTTGAGGTTTTTCATAATTTCCCCATGACAACCACAAATCTCACTATACTTGAAATGGAATATGGCAAACGCCTCCATAAAAGGCATTAGGTTTACACTGTCTTTTGTTTGTTTAATTTTACACAAACATGTATATATGTTTGTGTAAAATATATATATATATATTTATTGATATATATATGAATA
>CAEGAF010092510.1:0-30805 GCA_903067075.1 Micropoecilia bifurca | reverse complement strand
GAAGTCGGCAGCTGCTTACCGTAGTTGCTAGACCTGTTGTGGCTCAATATTGGTCCATATATAAGGCGCACCGGGTTATAGGGTGCACTGTCGGCTTTTGAGGAAATTTAAGGTTTTTAGGTGCGCCTTATAGTGCGGAAAATACGGTATATGGTTCCCTAAAAGATACTCTTCTGTCATCCCACAGTAACGGCCTCTAAGAATACCTGTTCCTGCTTTGTAGTTTTCTTTATATGGTAGTGATTCTGAAAGTGATGCTAAAAAAACTGGCATTCTACACTGCTAATCTTAAAAACAATGTCTTTCTTCCTGCTTGTTTGGCCAGCATGTGTTTGTGGCTCAGACTGGGCTAACGAGGAGGCTTGCTGTTGATCTGCTGGATAAGATGAATAACCCAGACAACCACCAAAATTACAGCGAAGTGGACGATGACGACCTGGAGGTAATGTGGATTCTGTCTCTTGTGCACTTTTTCAAATTTTGTCATATTAAAACCACAAACTTACATTTGTATATTTTATTAGTTATTTATTTGATAGGTGACTTCAAATTAATACGTAACTGTGAAGTGACCTTACACAATACAATTTATGGTGGAAGACGCTTAACTTTACTTTAAATACGCCATCCTCATGGTGAAACGTGGCGCTGGCGGCATCATGTTTTGGGGATGTATTTTATTATTTAGATCATTGTACATTCATGTGTCAGAAACGGCCAACCAAAATTTGCCTAAATCCAATTAACAGCCTAAATTAAAATAGACTTATTAAAAATGAACATTCTCTGTGCTGTGTTGCAAAGGTAGGTACATTTTTTTAGACCCCAAAGCGTACGCAGCTGAAACCGCGGCAACATGTGAAAGTTTGTGGTTGCAGCGTTTAAGAATGTAAACAAGTTAAAAGCATATTGGTACTTTTTGCAGGGGAGCCCAGTTTTGATTGTTTAAGGTGCAGTGATAAATCTAAATGCATTAGCAGATTTGGTAACATTTATTTGACAGGTTGTGCATAAAACTGACATGACGCTCATAAACGCGACATAACAATTGTCATGAGCATGAAGGAGTCTTTATGAATGTCTGTCATGAAGTGCCATTCAGTAAATGGGAACACTATTACTGCAAAGTTGCACTAAAAGTTGCATTAACTGTCCATTAAAATTGTAAACTTTGCATTACTAGTGTAATTATTTACTGAATCACACTTCATGACAACAGTCATAGTCATTCATGTAGACTCCTTCATGTTCATGTGTTATGTTTTTTACAGTGCCATGTCAGTTTTATGCCCTGTCAAATAAAGTGTTACCACGTATTTTTCTTTCCAAGAATCTTTCAAGTTTGTGTAGCACATTTCAGCAACGAGGCAGTTAAAGGTGTTTTAGATAATAAAAATACAAAAATGCAGTCACACACCGCACCGTCTCCTACAGCTATTTCTGCAACTTTAAGGCCCCCTGACTTATTGGATCTCCCCAGCGACATTATTATTATTCCAACGGGGGTCTACATCACATCTCTGTGGCAGCCAAAGAGGTGGTACCAGCACCACTTAAGAGGCCATTGTGCTTTTCTCACAGCAGCAGCACTGTCTTAGCCATGGCAAAGGAAAAAAGAAAAAAAAAAACACACCCAAAGGCTATTGACTGCAAGCAATGGAGCTTGTAACAAACATCCAGCCTCTGGGATGCATATTAATGCGGTGATGCACAAGAAATGCAGTTCTCAGCAGTGGATGGATGATTGGCAAAGTTTCCAAATTATTTCTTGAGATTATTTCATAAGAAAATGTCACAACCGTCCCAAGTGACTCAAGTTGGTACAGTTTCACTATTGCATCACTTCAAAGATGCTCCCCGCTTTAATATCTCGTTTATGTTTTCCAGCCCGTCTCTGTGGGCCGACACACCATCCGTTCCATCAACAAACATCCTAAAGTGGAGAGGACACGCTCTGAGATCGACTGTGAGTGTAGACACACACACACACACACACACACACACACACACACACACACACACACACACACACACACACACACACACACACACAAACACACACACAACAAGCCAAACTCTGCCCGCTCCGGGTTGTGCGTCTGTGACATCACCAGTTATTGTGTCAGTCAGCCTAGTGAGTTTTCTGACAGTCATCCCACTAATCTCGTGTCACGCCTGGCGTGTTTCCAAACCACCGTTTCCAGTAGCGTTTAGACCCGGTTATTGTTCAGAATCTCTCAGTTCAATTCAGTTTTGATTCTTTGGGTCACAGTTTGATTCAATGTCAAATCAATTCTTTTGAATAATCTTAGTTTCCACAAGAGGACAATTGTTTACTTTTACATGCATTTGATTTTCATTTTAATGTAGTGCTGTCTCTAGATATGCTGATCCAATATTAATATCTGTACTGAACTTGATATTGAAAACATTATAGCTCATGTAGCAACAAATAGTTCACTTCCTGAACTATTTGAAAGGAGACATGTTGCAGTTTATTTTTCATGTTTGACTAAGACAGTTAAATTATTGTTTTTGTCAGTTTCTGTATTATTTATTTTAAATTGGTTGTTCTACTCCTCATTTCACTTACTGAACAAATTAATTTAAAGTTGTGATGTTTTAATACGTCTAGCCAAGATTGTGAAGCTATAAAGTGTGTTGCACAGTTATCAAATACATTTGTAATTCAATACGTTCAGTACAAGAAACATTTTGTAGCATCGTTATTCTGTATTGCATTGGTATCGGACATCAGTATCAAAACCTCAGACATCAGTATCAAAAGTGAAAAAGTGTCATGTTCTAACTTTTGTACTCTATTGAGCACAAGTGTTATTGTGTTACAGTTTTATTTTCAGGTATTTATAATAAAAAATGTTCATGTACAGACTGATAAAGTAATGTTTACTACCAAAGCTGCTAACATGGGCAGGAAAAATGAAAAATAAGCACTACATAAAGTTATTAGTAGGTACTTCAATTAATTGTTTGTAGGCTTCTTATTACTCAATCGAAGTATTTAAAACAATACAGAACAGATTCAAATTGTGACCCGAAGATCGACTCTTAACGATACCCAGCCCTGATTGTTGTCTGAAGGGTCATCAAGGTCACCAGGAGGATTCAGTTTCAGACGATTCAGTCTAATAGTCACATTTTAATGTTGTCACACCCTTCAGGGAAGCTGTTGCATTGTTGTAGAGAAGGTAAAACCCTGTGTTGTGTCTCGCTTGTCAGCAGGTCGCAGCCATTAATCGCGTCATCGGTGTCTGACACTGGCGAAGCTGTTTGATGTCACATTTGCTTGTCATCATTCATACCTTTAGTGCGATCATTCCTTCCAGATCTGCTGTCTTATCTCATTGTCTGATTATTATCTGACCTTCCCTCCTTCACGAAGCGAACAGTGGATCAGGCCTTGACTGTCCAGTCTCGAGTCCTAGTGACTCTGAGGGAAACAGGGGGGATGCAGGTTAGTGGCAGTGCAGTGAGACAGTGTGTTTTAGTTACCAAACTTTTTTTTTTGTATTAAAAAAAAAAAGATATACCAGAGCTTTAGGTTTGAAATTTATGTGACACTTGAGATGAGTTTTCTGCATTTAGCAGTTGCCTAATGTGGCTGTAGCTTGATGAAAGATAAGTGATGCGGGTTTGTGACGTCTCTATTCTTGTCACACTGGCGAAGCTACTATAAATTTAGAGATGACTAACAAGGTGCTGACACGGAAGTTAGGTTTTCACTCGCATGTGAAAACCCGACCCTTCTGCTTTGCTTGAAACCTCTGATCTGTAGCTTTGTTGGGAATCGCCTCACTTCTGTGTTTTTAAATTACCTGCAGCTCTCCCACATGATCAGCCTCAAAGAGGGGAAACATTTGAAAATCTTTGCTCTGAAAGGTTAAACACAAAGTTCCTTTGTTAGCGGGAAGCTGATTATGTATTGGCAGGTATTACAGGACTTTTTTTGACATTGCATTCATTCTGGACTCTAAAGCAGCTTCTCCTACTGGATTAGATGATTGATGCAATGTGACCCAGAACCCAAACTAAGAGGATTTCTTTCAACAGTTTTTTTTTTTTTACTGTTTCAACATTTCCAGTATGAACAAATCCTTTGTTTTTAGACTCCAAACTACACTGCAAAAACCTAGTCTTTCCATGTATTTCTTTTTGGGTGCAGTTTCTAGTTCAAATATCTTGAAAGAAAACAAAACTAACTTGCAAATAACATTTAATCAAGATAGAGGAGCTTGTTTTAAGTAGATAATTCCTTAATATTGATTAAAAAAAAGTATTACTTCTACTGGCAGATTATTTCTCTTTTTGGAATAATCTTGTTAAAAATGAAATAATATGCCAGTGGAACTTCTACTTCAATTTTAAGGAATTAAAAAAGCTCCGATATTTTATTGTAAAGTTTCATTGTCTTAGTTCAAGTTTATTGAGAAATTTGCTCTAGAAACTAGAAACTAAAGCTTTAGTCCACACAGCTGCTCCACGAATCACCAGCAGCAGTTCAAACGTATTTCGATCTGTTCCTGCTCGCGGCTTTTCTTTTTTGTTCATTATGTTCTCTGTGGTGTTTATCAAAGCACCTGGTAGCAACGCACTGGAGACTTGTTGGCAATATCTTTGTGTCTTTAGTGTTGATGCCCTCTAGTGTTAAAGGTGAGGAAAAGGAAAACCCAACTGAAGACGATGTTTTTCCATTCACAGTTGACAAGGTCCAATTTCAGGCACCTCTTCTGCCAAAGGAAACTGAAGCTCATTCTGAAATGGTAATATGGTTTGCTAGTTGAAATCAATATTTTATATTATTTTTTTTATGTTTTAAAAGAATTATTACTTGGTGATTCTTTTGTAAACATAGAGTTAAGCCAAAACTTCTTCATACCCCTAACAAAATTAGCTTAATACAGCCAGGAAGATTAGAAATTACAGGCATCTCCCAAAAATATTGTTCAAAAAGCAAAATTTGGGGGTCAGGGGGAGTTTTCATCTAAAATTAAACAAAAAAAATGTCAGTTTGTTTTTGTTAGCAACAAGGCTGTAAAGTTCTTCTTATTACTGCTGAAAAACTGCTTTTTACCTGTTTTTGTACGTTTCCATTCATTACTTCTAGTGAGAACAAACAAGTTGGCCTAATTCAGATTACTTTAACGCTAAATCATTAAGTGGTATGAATAATTCTGGCATTAACTGTATGCATTTTGAAAGCAGAGTCCTGTCTGAATGCATGCTTGCCTCTCCGCAGGATGTGAATAAAGATAATGACTTCCCTTCCCCATGGAGCCCTTTTGCAGATGGAGGAATAACAACCAGGTACTCTATGGAAACTGTTGTCAAGGGAACTACTAGTATTTACTCTCCGTCTCACTCGCTACTCGGCTTTCATGATATTATGCACCTTTTGAGACTAATTCCCAGCAATGGATCAAACGCATGATTGATTTCCTGCTGTATCTTTTATCTACTAATTTGTCGGGTTTTTGTAACACTAACCTGCTTTAGTCACTGTGGTTTAATGCTGATTAGTTATCACTCTCCCTATCTGGAGTTCAGGATGTTGCGTCAGTCTTTTAAACTCCTTCTCACTTATCCTTGTACTTTCACTTTTTGTTTATTTCCCCTCCACTTTTCTCTGTCCTCTTTCTGCCTGTCTCTCACCGTCGTTGTCCTTCGAAGGAGCCTTCTCAAAAGCGTTGAGGATGAATTGTTTCAACGGTAACACTAACAGCTGTCCCACCATACACCAGCCACTTCATGCTTTGCTCTGTCACTTCCCTGTTTTTCTTTGCATCTGCCTTAACCGGTCAACTCCCACCACTTTCATCCTTGTAGCATGTGTTGGTGTTGATGAGCGCATGATGCTGTATCGATATGGGAGTTTGCTGTTAGTTCAGGGTTACAGTGTCTTGCAAAAGTTCTCACATCCTAAACCTTTTCACATTTTGTCATGTTGCACCCACAAACTTCAAGAATTACACAAAGTATCACATCTTTGGAAAGTCACAGGGCAATTAAGCTGTTTTAAAATTTATAAATTGAAATCTGAAAGAGTTTGAGTTTATATTCATTCCTCTTCAAATGAATACATTTGGTTCATATTGATAAGTCATACACAGGTGGACTGTTGCTTTATTTGTTAAACTCAATGGAGGAAAATGAAAACTCAGAGTTAAAACAATATGATAAAAATGAACAAGCATGCATCTCCCTCAAGCAGGGTTTATCGAAGTTATTTATTTATTTTCAGTTTGTGAATCAAGTCTTTTTGATTTGGCTACTCACACTTGTGAAATATTAGTATTATCTTTTAAATATTTGGAAATCTAATAATATGTACATATTATATTACCTGATGGTTTGTCTTGATGCTTCACATAAAATGAAACACACTGAAAAGGTTTAAGGGGTCCAAACACTTTTTCAGGACAATCTCGAATAAGTCTTTTGTAATTTATTCAAAATTGGGATTATTGTCTTTAAATCGAGGATAAGTTCTGCCTTTTGTGTAAAGAATAGATTTAGGAGAAGTGCGTTCAGTCAGAGCCTGTAGAGTTTCCCACTTCACTCTGATTCTTTTTTTTCCCGTCACCCACAGTGGACACATCGCCCATCTGGATGATGCCTTTGAAGAAGTTGAGCTGTAAGTGATGTGCATAAATGTTTGCATACATTCATGAGGAAAACATTAATTTCCGTATTGAACATCCTTTTGTCCAAAAATCAATTTCAGGTCAACACTTAAACCAGGCGTACCTCCTCCTCTGCCCCCGAAGGTAAGGTGGTGTTTCTTCTGTCGTTCTCCAGTTTCGACAGTGAAAAAGACTCAAAAGTTTTACTGGAGTTTTTGTTTGTTTGTTTGTTTGTTTGTTTTTTTCATAGCCACGAATAAGCAGCGCGTCGGAGGAGCTAGGGCTGAACGAGGAGAGGTCGCTGACAGTTCGTCGGCTCCCGAACTCGGAGAACGGCCCCAGCCAGGCCGCCCGCAGACAGAGCACACCTGAACAGAGCAACAAGGCGGAGCATCCGTCGTCCGACTTCCTGTCTGCGAGTGTCAGCAGCCCTGGCGGCTTGTCACACTCCTCTGATGCCGGTGAGTCTTGGATGACTTGCGTTTTGCGCTGCTCTTTTGTTTTTGTTTTTTAACCTTCACCACTGGTATTTTTGAATTATTTTAGTCTCTAAATTCAAACTTCCTCTGTTTTCACAAGCTCCAATTAAATGTCTGTCTAAAGGTAAGGTAGTCCGGTATGATGTGCTGTGATTGTAGGAATTGCACTTTATTTTGCTTATTGATGATGACCGACACCTCCCTGCTCAAACCCCCTATTAACTTTCCTCGTTATGTGACAGATTATGATTCAGATGGAAGTGTGAACGGAGACGGTCCTTCACCAACACCACAGCACCGGAAGGAGAAAAAGGACTTTCCTGTAAGTTGAAAGATACTTTCGAGGAATAGTTCATCACAGCTTTTTAGCTCTGATATGTAGTTTTATGACTAAATACCATATTCGCTGTGTACGTTAGTTCTAACACTAATTTCTGAAAGTGAAAACTTAGTTTATCAGAATATATTAAGCCAAATAAAGTCAATTTATTTCTGCTTCATCACATTCATAATTGTTGGGAGATGAGAACCAAAACA
The DNA here is from genome assembly GCA_903067075.1 of Micropoecilia bifurca. Classification (NCBI taxonomy): domain Eukaryota; kingdom Metazoa; phylum Chordata; class Actinopteri; order Cyprinodontiformes; family Poeciliidae; genus Micropoecilia; species Micropoecilia bifurca. The sequence continues at coordinate 23,148 of CAEGAF010092510.1, read as the reverse complement.
AAGATCAAACCGCAAAAATAAATGAAAAGTATGAATTTAAGGACGTGTGGAAATGATCTAAGCATGCTATTCCAGGTTTATTTATATTTTTTACTACTTACAGATTTGTCCTTTTTCATTTGGATGTCATAGGACAGATGACAGATTATTTAGAGTCACAAAGTCAGAAATTCAACATTTTAGCAGGCCTGTTGTCCTGTTGCTTGCAATAAAAGTGTGTGTGTTGTTTTTTGTTTAAAAAAAACAGATCCAGTGCTTCACATTTAGTTTTGGCATTTAGTTCCTGCTGGTTGTGCTTCAAAACTATTCACATTGTTCATTTAACGCCTCATTCGCTGAGACCAGAGCTAAATCACGGCTCAGACTCATCTTGACTTTGGGTCTTTAGCAGTTTTGTTATCTCATTGTTCTTGTTTTCTCTGCTCCTCCTCAGAAACCTGCCATAAACGGTCTGCCACCCACTCCTAAAGTACTGGTGAGTCAATCATCCTCATTGTCCCTCACCGTCTCCGCTCAGCCGTTCCGGCTTGGTTTTTGCGGACGCTGTTATTAAACTCTCGTTGGGATTGCTGCTGCGCATTCCCGATCTGGAGACATTCTGCGGATATTTGGGGTCCGAATAGCTTTCTGCCTTGTGGTTCGGCTTCACTCCGGCTCGTTAATTCCTCGCTGACATTTTGGCGCTGCGCTGCAGCAGTTGCCGCCTGTTTTGAGCCGGACGGTTTTCTGTTGCAGATGGGAGCCTGTTTCTCCAAAGTGTTCGACGGCTGCCCATTGAAAATCAACTGCGCCACATCATGGATTCACCCAGACACCAAAGGTAAATGCGACGCAGCACATTCTGCTGATTTCAGGAGTTTTATGCTTTGGCTAAACTTTGTTGTTCTTGTTTTAGATCAGTACCTCATCTTTGGAACAGAGGACGGCATCTACACGCTAAATCTTAACGAGCTGCATGAAGCAACAATGGAGCAGGTAGAATCCAACTCTGAGACGCCTTTCATTCAGTTTTTAATAAATTAGTTTCCTGTTAGCTTCTCCGTTTCAACACTGTATTGTTTGTAGCGATTATTCATTCTTTATCCAAACAAACGTCTTCTAAGTTGTTGTCTTTTTTGCTTTGCATTATTTGATGGCTCTGTTTAGCAGGATGTAAAACTGTGCTGATGTGATTTCCATGAATTGGAAAGTAGCAGCAGAGTGTGCGATTAGGATCTAAATGTTTCCAGATGACTCTGTTCAAAACAAGTATCTGGAAGAAGGAGATGGAAACCCGATCTGGAGACGATCCACTGAGACGAGATGTTTTTCTGTTCCAGTTCAGGGATTTAACTTGACCATGTAATCATGTGTAAACACGTTTATTTCTTTAATTCCTTAAAAAAAATTATATCCAAGTTCAAATATGTTGCAGTAAAGAATTAACTTTAGTTCTACTATAAAACCTGTAAAAGTATAATAATTATTATTATAATTTTTAGGAGATGCATTTATTTTATTTTATTTTTCTGAATGAATATCTGATTCTAGATCAACTCGTGTTTTGTCACCAGGTTTCATATCAATGCTGTAAACAAATATTCTGCCACCATTTTTTACACTGTGAGCATTTTGTTTTTACCTTAGTGTTGCTTTTCTTCATTTATTTTTTTTTTGCCAGAATGTTCCATTTTGGTCTCTAATTAGCAGAATATCTTCTTCCATATGTGTGTGGTGTTTTTCCTCCAGCCCTTATTTTTATTATTTTATGCTCTGATGCTTTTAAAACTAATCAGTTTCTCAGGTTGAATGTAAACGTTGATATTTGTAAACGGTGCTGCTACCTGACCAGATCCTATTACCTGATTTAAACGAAGGTCTTATATTATGTTGTGGCTAAATACAGATGCAGTCGTTATGTCTATTAATTAATAAAACTGTGCCTCTCTGCCTTTCTGTCAAAGTTTGGCTGCTTCCCTACATTACCTAATGTTTTTTAAAGGTTTTAGGTTTTACTCTTTACATTATGGGTGATGGATTAAACATTGTGCATCATAAACTTCTACGCTGTTATTGGTCTGTTCTAGTGAGAATTTCTTCCTTCTTTCCTTTAGAAGTAAACTGCACTTTTCACACTCGTTTTTTTTTTTTTTTTTTTTTTTGCTAGCTCTTCCCGAGGAAGTGTACCTGGCTGTATGTTATCAACAACAACCTGATGTCTCTGTCCGGTAAGCAGAGTCTCTCTGCCCTCTGTTAAAACCATCTGCGTCTTTGTCCCATGTTATCTGGCTGCGCCTGAAGGCACCACATTCACTCCGTTTGCGCAGCCTTAAGATATCTGTTCCTGCCATTCGCCGTCAGGGTCACTGTTTCAGCTGCTGTAGCACAGTAACACACAGGGGACTCACATCCTGCTACCTTGTTGTTTTTGTGAAGAGTAAATGTGTTTAAGCATTTTTGTTATTCATTTACAATCTCACCCTATTGGTACAACCAAATCTAGCTTGTTTTTGGTTGTTTTTTTAGGATAGGTGCGCCAAGTTTGATGAGAAACCTTAAATGAGCTTTCATTTGAAACCAAACTGTCTTTCCTAAGAGCCGATCGTTTGCTCGGTTTAACAACCGAGGATGAGATTACACAGTGTTAGGTCTACTTGCGGTTTTACCTTTAGCAGTTTGCGCCTGGGTATACTTAACCTCTGTTCTCTTCTCCTCTTCCCTTGGACTCTGTCCATCCTCCTATCGCCTGGCTTGATTTGATATTCTACTAACTGGCTTCATCAGAAGGTAATCATGCTTCACATCATCATCGTCATCATCAACATCATCAACACTGCTGTTTTTGCCCTCTGTTCACGTCTAACCTTCTTTATGTGTAAAGACAGCTTGTTAGGATGATGAGTAATTCATGTTTGAAGTAAAAGTTTGTTTACTTCTTGACGTGTTTGGCATTTGCTTTTTCTGTGAAGATAACAGGTGGATGTTTTGTGTGTGTGTGTGTGTGTGTGTGTGTGTGTGTGTGTGTGTGCGCGCTGTAGGAAGATCGTTCCAGCTGTACTCTCACAATCTGATCGGGCTGTTTGAGCAGCTGAAGAAGCCTGGCCTCGCAGCTCAGTTTCAGACACACCGCTTCCCAGACAAGATTCTGCCCAGGTGAGATGGAACTGGAAATGTCAAACATTTCCACTTCCCTCATCATCTTATTGTTTTTTGTCACCTGACCTCCTGAAACCTTTGCTCACCGCAATGTTGAACGGTTTTTCTTCTCAGGCGCTTCGCCCTGACGACCAAGATCCCTGATACAAAAGGTTGTCATAAATGCTGCATTGGTGAGTGACTGTTTCTTACCAAATCATCAGTCGTGGTGTTTCTATAGATTACAACCATTTCCAAACAACTCTCTACATTTCTGACATTTTAAAGGTATTTTGTTTATGCAAGGTCCTATGAAAACGTCGCCATAATAGCATCTTTATTTCAACATTGCAGTGAGAAACCCGTATACAGGCCACAAGTACTTGTGTGGAGCTCTTCAGTCCGGCATCGTCCTTCTGCAGTGGTACGAGCCCATGCAGAGGTTTATGCTCATCAAGGTCAGTTATTGTCTTAATGCATCTTTCACTTTCATTTACACTTAAAAATAACAATAATTTTTGATTATTTCAGTCATGTGAGCAGGTGTAAATATTTATCATAGAACTTTGTATCGAGGCTCAACTCGACTGATTCTTCATCTGCTAAATGTCGGAAGAATTTCTAAGAACCTGAAATCGCCAAACTAACCCTGAGTCCGATTCTGTGTGTATGTGTGTTTGTTTTTCTCCGACGTAGCACTTTGAGTTCCCCGTCCCCAGTCCACTCAAGGTGTTTGAGATGCTGGTGGTCCCAGAACAAGAGTATCCACTGGTGTGTGTTGCCATCAGCCAGGGCACAGAGCAGGGCCAGGTGGTTCACTTCGAGACCATCAACCTGAACTCTTGTTCCTCCTGGTTCACAGAGGCGACGAGTAAGTCAGATGTTTGGTTTGTCCTCCTCGTTTTGCATCTAGATTTTTAGTGCGACTGTGTGTTGGGCTTAACTCTCACGCTACAGTTGTGTAAATCGGTGTTTGTTAAAAACGTTACTGTGTTCTGCTGGGATACGATTTCCACTCATTTCAGATAGTAAAATGTTTAGCATGCTGTAAATGGTGTTAAATTTCAATTTATTTCATTATTCTCTACTTTGGACTGGGCAATAAATGATTATTTTTTTTTGGAAAATCTCGATTTTTATTTTTTTTTACTTTTTTTTTTACCAGATTATAGCTGCAGGCTGCAGTGTCACCAGAATAAAGTTGTAATTTTATGACGACTCCAAAACAAAAAATATCAGAAAATTAAAATGAGAAACGTTGAGCATCTTGTGAAGTTACACTTTTATATAAGTTTTACAATCATTTCTGATTTCTTTGATTCTAGAAGCTCTTGTTCCCTCAATAAAATGACATTTTTCTCTTAATTTTAATATATGCTGGTAAAATTGCATCTGTATTCTAATATTATCCCTACAGTCTCGTAATTAAACAAAAATCCTCATAGCCTGACCATAACACTCATCATACATCCCACAAAAGAGGCTATCGACATAAAAACTATCTTTTGAAAATATTTTCGGGTCATTTGTGATTTTTCTCTCTCTTTTTTTTTTTTTTTTTTTGAAAATAAAACAAGAAAAAAATGTATTAAAATCAGACCTGGTATGCAAAGATCACCCAGCACTATGTCTATTACACAATTTTTTATTTTTTATTTTCTAACTTTGTTTGAAATTATCTAATTAACCAAACGAACTAAAACTGGACATTTATTTACTCTCCCGTTTTGCCTTTTCAGCTGATAAGCAAGTGGATGCCATTCATGTCACACAGCTGGAGAGAGACACTGTTCTGGTCTGCTTAGACCGTGAGTAGCCTTACATTTTATAGCTACTTCCTTTACCATTTCCCCCCCAATGATTGGATCCATATGTACAAATGTAACAGCAGGTTTCTAAAATCCTTTTCCTAGAAAATGTAAAGATCGTCAATCTCCAGGGCAAACTGAAGTCCAACAAGAAACTGGCTTCTGAGCTCAGCTTTGACTTCTGCATCGGTGCTGTCGGTAAGGTTTCACTCTACCTTCACATCAGTGGGAACCATTCAAATGCGGCAGCCATATTGAATGTTTTTCTTGTCTAGGACTTTTGAAATTTTAGTTGAAACCCTTTGTTGGGTGGTTTTGTTGGGTTTTGTCATGTCTCCTGTGTCTCTTTGGCTTCCTCCAGTTATGTCTGTCTGTGAGGTACGTAACTCGTGCTTGTTTATTGCAGTGTGTCTTCATGACAGCGTGCTGGCCTTCTGGAAGCATGGCATGCAGGGAAAGAGCTTCAAGTCCAATGAGGTAAGACGCAATAAAACCACTAAGGCTGGATGAAACCATTAGGAACGGTAAAAAGCAGATTTGGCATGGTTTGCTTTAGTCTTCACTAGTTTCTCTTCTTCTTTTTTTCCCCACTACATTTACTAATTATATTAGGAACTATGAATCTTTTTTCTTGCCAAACCGAGGTTCTATCTTTCTTTTCTTAAAAAGATATTACAGATGACAAATGAAAATATTTTCAAAGCCTGACTTTTATTTCTGTGAGTTGACCTGAATTCAAAGTCCAAAAAAAACTGTTTCAAGATGGTTGGATGAAAACCTTAGGAAGGCATTGGTGAACAAGAAAAATCAATTTACCGCCTGGCTCTACTAGGAACCTAAAACTAGCATTAGTCAACATTTTATTTCTGAATTCTGTCCCGATCACTGGAAAAGCGAACAAACATCTCTTCGGGTCTCGTTCGTTTCTGCGATCAAACTTGCCGTCGTTCGATCCCTGGTCACTTGCTCTCAGGTGGAGCTGGACAAAGCGTCTTTGTGTCCAGCCGAAGTAATGAATTTGCTCTCCCTTTCACGGAGGGCTTCGCTGTGAACCCGATCACGAGTCAAGCAAAACCGCACCATAAAGTTCAAGAGATCACAGGGAGGTGAAGCGTCGTTTTTATGAAAGCGGATCCGGTGGCAGGGGCCACCCACAGGAACGCCGCCTGCGTCAGAGCAGTCAGCTGAAACTAAAAGGTCTTCTCTAAGTGTGCGGCCGGCCCAACTCTACGGTTCTCCCATAGCAAGGATTTTAAGAACGTCAGCAGCCATGTAAAATTCATGTTTGCTCATAAACTCAACCTGTCACACAACGGGGAGCGGCACTAAATAATTCAGCCTTTGTCTCGTTATGATTCTTCTCATAAGACATTAAAGTAGGGTAGTGGGGGGTCAGGCCTGGCGATCCATGCTGGTCTCGGGTGGATGCTCCTCTGAACACCCAAGACCTTGTAATCGTTTGAGACTTAAACAGATCAGGTCTCTCCGCGGGCCAAGGGTTTACACCTCGCAGGTGTCGCCCATCCAGTATCTCACATTTGTCAACAAGTATTCATGACATGTCAGCACCTGAGGCTTTTGAAAGGCTTCTGGTGTTTTTTACTTTTCACTTTGCATTTGGTGGCACCCATTCTTGGTAAGCAAATGGTTAAAATAAAGACATAAACTCTCTTTAAACATGTGGTGTCTGATCCACGTTGAAGCCGAGTACAGACTCAGCTTCAACATACAGTGACAGGAGGAAACGTTTTTCTGTCATGAAGCGAACACTCCAGGTTGGTTTGGTGTGAAGTAGGGAATGAAAATGTGAAAAAATTATCAATAACCAAACTAAAACTAACATATTTTATGCTAAATTACTCATCTCTATTTATATTTTATGATGACTTTAAAGGGCCATTACACATTTTTACGTTTTGACAGATTGAGGAAATATATTTTTCTAATCCTATTAGACATTTTCTAATACCGGGTGTCCACGCATCCTTAAGTCTTAAATCCATTAATCTAAAATTAAGACCTTACATTATTTTAAAAAATAGAAGTTGACCTTAAATACATTAATCGCAGATCTCACATTTTGTCGAGGCAAAACTATTTAATCTCTTTTCTGTCAAACATTTGAGACTCAGACGGTTGAGACTACTGCTAGCTAGCTGCTCATTTAGCCTCACCTTGCTAGCATTTTTGGATCTGACATGGGTAAAAGTGTAAATTTATTGGCATTGTCTGGAAGGCGATCGTCTTCATCAGTGCGTACGGAAAAAAGATTGGTAATACTACTATATAAAATATGACGTTTTCTTTTGTGGTACAAGTCTTAAATTTCATTTGTGATGGTCTTAAATAGCCTTAAAAAGACTATATAGAAGAAACCCTGTTATAAATTTTTGCCGATTCTATTGATTATAATTAAATCAGAGCATTTTGGAGAGACGTGTTTTTATTTACACATTAAGTTCACTTAATCTCATCTATGCAAAAGCTTTGCCTCTTTGGGGTTAAAGGTTATTTTTTAAAATACTTACACCATTTCTGTTACTATTTCAGTTTGTCAGGCTGTCAATTAAAGATCCCGTCTTGTTTAATTTCCAGGTGACTCAGGAGATTTCCGATCTGAGCAGAGTCTTCCGCCTCCTGGGATCCGACAGGTTAGTGCAATTATTTACGGCTGACGCTGCTGTGCATGAATGTAGTTTGACATTAAATAAACAAAACTGATTAGGTCAAATCTACCTGACATGGTCTAGATACATTTTTACCAAATTGTTTTAAAATAATTTTCCCCTTTTTCACCTTCTTCACTGTTTGGTAGACTTTATTTGTTTCATTGTTTCCATCAACTCAGCATTTCCAGACTTTCCCTTGTGTCTCTTTGGTTTCCACTACCTAGAAAAAGTTCCCATTTATCTTCTGTGAATTGTGATTTAGCCTCCGTCTTCATATTTATTGCCTTTCTCTACAATGATTTGGCTTTTCCCCCCCCTATTTTCCTGACGTTTGTTTTTTCTGAGATGATTTATACACGTCTGCACCAGGCCTGTTGCCTCTGTAGTTCCTCGGTTTTACATGGCTCACGATCACAAAACAAAAAAACAACTTTACTCTTAGCAGGGAAGATGGCAGAGTAAAGACAAAACCAGTAATGCTGACAAAACAGAGTAACTTGGTGATTGTATTTAATCGCAGACGAGGTTTGACGGTCTGTTGACCTTTTTGTCTTGGTATCAAAATATCTTTTATCTGCTCCAGCCGAAGCTTCAGGAACAGTGACCTTAATCCTCAGATGTTATCAGGCAGTAGCTGTTCCCAGCTTAATAAGTAAACGAGTTGAATAATCAACTGCTGACCTCATCAGTCTGCAAATCATTGCTTCATATTCGACAGTCGGGGTCGAGGGAGAAAATGGGTTTTCAGTATTACTGTGCAACAAAGTCACTTGTGAAAGACGTTCTGAACCTTAGAAGTTAAGCAAGATGATTTAGTTTCCACCCCAACGCACTGGGTGAAGGTGGATGTCTACGGAGTGGCGTTGGGTTGGGGTTGCGGCTGGCGCCTAACGAAGCCCGTGGCACCAGAGAAGTCTTCCGTCCGCTGCCCAACCGCCCCCATGTTTTATTCACCGACACATGGGCACTGCCAGCCTGGCTTCTGTGTCTCCACGGCTCTGTAATTTCATCTAATGGAACGGACAGTATAGGCTGCGGCTGAGCTGCTCTCCTGTCACCACGAAACAGATTGTATCTGACGGCGCAGTGACCCCCATCCTGATCTGACATCATACTGTTGCTTAACATGCATGACTGTTGTCTGTACACTGACAGAGTGATACACTCGCCACGTCCTACATGTCTGGTGTCAAGCTGGCAGAGCAGTTCGATTATCAGAAGGCTTTCTTTTTTTTTTGGAAGAAAGCCGTTAGATTCGTCTGTCTATAATTTTTGCACCTTGTTTGTATGTTTATCTTGTAAAGTTAAGAGAATTTTGATATTTGGTGATTTGAGATGTTTTGGACAGGTTAGTTTCTAGTGTCTGCCTTAGTTGATTCACCAGCTGCTCGTCTCAGGAGGGTGGAAACGCAACATTTGTGTCCTTCCTGTTGCAGAGTGGAAGCTTAAGGGATGAAAGAAACATTCAAGGGAAAGAGGAAATGAGATGAAACCATCTAGTCACTAAATTGTTTTAAGTGAAATTATATTACAACTACTACAGATTAGCAAACATTAGGCTCAATCAAGGCAGTTCATCTTAGCAGAGACGCATTGATCAGAATTTTCATATTGATTTCTTATATATGCATGCATAGTTTTGTCGACTTTTTTTTTTTCATTATTTTGCCTTGTTGTTTTTCCTTTGAATTGCCTTGTTGCTGAAAATGTGCTATATAAACAAAATTACCTTACCATCACAACTAACATAAGAAGACCATTTAAAATATATTTTTGTCTTGTATCATGTTCACCGTTTTAAAGAGGGACAATATGTATTGATGAACATTAACATGAAAATACATGAAATTATAACCAAGTGGCTAACTTCCATACTAGACCCACTAGTAGGTTGATGTATTTGATGTTTAATATTAATTAAATAAAAGCAGTCTCAGACAAAAAACTCTTCAAAAAGGAGAGAAATTGTTTGCAATTTCTAACATATAAGGTTTCAATAGTTTTCAATTTAAGTTGAATAGCGTTAGCATAACGGCGCTCAAAATAGTTGTACACTGCTAAGCTACGCTAAACAGGCTAATCACAGGAGTAGAAAAATTAGCCTACAACAGTTTTAGCATCCTGAACAGATCAGTGTGTTTTGTTTGGATAAATAAATAGTTTTCGTTCCACTGATTGTTGTAGATGCACTTAGATGAAATGTTCATAGGTAGCTTTAACACTTTCTTCTCCGTTTCTCTCTGCCTGTGTCTCCGTCAGGGTGGTGGTTCTGGAGAGCCGGCCGACCGACAACCCATTGGCTCTGAGCAACCTTTACATTTTAGCGGGTCACGAGAACAGTTACTGATCTCCCCCCCCTCCCGACCGGACAACGGGTCAATCTTAGAAGAGTGAATAACGTTCCACAGTTTTTGGGAGATTTGGACCTTTTCAAAGGGAAACGGATAACAACCGGGGAGCTTTTGTTGACGATAAACTGCCGGTCAGTGCAAGAGGAGCCTCTTCAGTGTGGATTCATGCGTAGCCTTAACACCAGCAGGGACGTTGACCGTTGCACACGGCTCAATGCAAACATCGTGGGAAAACCGCTCCGAGCTGGAAAGACACAAACCCAACTTTGTTACAGAACCCAACAGTTTCCTCACTTCTCTAGCACTGTGAACAAGCTGTCTGGAGGTTTTACTGATGGAAGTGCCATTTCAAAATTCACACACGTTGCGATTGTATTAGAAACAGTGGGAGATTAAATCGTTTTTATTTTGTCTTTTTAACTTGTCACACATAATCATAGCTAGTGACAGACACCAGGAGGCTCAGGAGGAGATTTTACAGTCGGAGCTAACGGATCACTTTTATAGAAACCCTGGAGCCTTGTGGGTTATTTAAGCAATATTTATTAACCTCATCTTCACTCATTGGGAATGTCGGGTTTCTGGACTGTCTGAGTTTTATGCCGCATCAGGATTAACTACCTAGTGATCAGTTCCTGATTAGCTGTGGGTTACTTTTTATCTGATGTGTAATGTAGTTGCATCTCCTGCTCTGCTGCAATTTTAGAACTTGGATAAAATGTACATGTTTTTTTTCTTCACTCTCTTCTTTTATAGACCTTTTACTTCTCTTTACTTGCACCATTTAAGCACTTTTGTACATTTTTTTATTTAAAACAAAATGACAAACTGAGGGACAGTGCTTGGTTTTATTAACATCTCTGCATTCCCTTCGCAAAATGTTTAATATGTACTTTTTGTAATAAAAAAAAAGCTTTTAACATGGTAAAGAGAGCTGTGGGTTTTCTTATTGTGACGGGAAATCGGAGGAGTGGAAACGCTGGAGATTCCTCTGGGAAGAGAGAAAACAAGTGAGTATTTTGTTTACATCATTTCCCCTTTTCTAGGTCATCTCTTTTCTGACTAATTGGTCCCAGTGTGATGGAGCTGCGTTTTCCTGTCCATCACCAGATGGATGATGTCACTCCTCACCTTAGAAGTAAACATGAAAACTAACCATCACTAAATTAATACTCTTTAAATGGGAGTTTTTGTCACCTAGAGTGAAATATATTCATGAATGTGATGATATCTGGTATAGAAAAGCTTTTTATTCCCCTGTCTCAGTAGGTGGAGTCCTCTGCTGCCATAGAAACTAAGCTTGAAGAGCCATAAATGTGTCAAAGGTAGTCGCTGGTAAAGGTCTGAACCAGAAGTCAGCTGATGGCACCTTCAAAATAAAAGCCGAGCAGCAGGAGAGCCGCCAGCTTGTTAACCAGGCAGAAACGCAGAGTTGACCTTTTCTAGCTTTGTTTCATTCAGTGTATTTTTAAAAAAAATAGGTGTTCACGTTAAGATGTGAACACCTTAATGTGCTCACATTAAGGTGTTGAAAGAAAGATACAGACAGGAGGAGCATGCTCCTATTGGATGGCAGTCAGCCAGGTGAGGCTCAGCTCACTGCTGCCTCACTGGCTTCGCTTCCGAGCATTTGAATGGGAAAATTCGGCGATTTTGAAAAAAAAAAAAAAAAAAAAAAAATCAGAATTTGTTAAGCTAAATGAAAAAACATCTCTGACTCATTTGACCACATGTCACTGAGCAACTTCATGTTTAGAAACAAGCCCGAAAAAATTGCAACCGCAGATGAGCACCAGCACCACTCGTGACCCCTCTAGGGATAAATGTATAAAATAGTGAATGGATGGATTACTTAAAAAGTTCATGTATTTCAGTAACTATTTTTCATGTATTTCAGCCCCCAAGAAAACTTGCTAAGTGGTTGGGACGCTCGGCTGTCCCAACCACTGACCAACTTTTTGAGTTAAAAATTGTGTTTAAAGTTGACAGGAAATTTGAAACAGTGATTCTTGAAAATGGGGACAAAATGGGTTTTAATTTTCCCATAATTTTTTTTTTTGTTATTTCTCAAATTTATGTATGCAAATATGACAATGTTTTGGAAATGTAAAGACGCTAAGGTACAGGTTCCCAGTTGCAATTTTTTTAAAAAAATTAAATTTTTAATTGAACTGACCTAGAACGGAAATTTTTATTTTTATTTTTAATGACCGTGTTAGTGATATTTTTACTCATTTTACGATGGAGTTCAAATCTGACGGAGGTGACAAAAAGCCAAACTACCTCAATTTATATGATGTTATTTTGAAAGAGGCCATATTGTAGCTCATCATGAAATCTTGAAATCTTTCAATTTACCAAAATTAAGCTTTTAATTCACAAAATTTCATCAAAGTTTTCATCAAAGTTAAAATGTCAGTTACGGTGTTGACACATCATGCTTGTGACAAAAAACTTAAGAATAAAAAGAAGAAAAAACTAAACAATAACATAAGCTAACCAAAGCTAACTAGCCCTCTTAGCAATGGAAGAGACAGGAAGTGGTCATGGGGTCCTCAGAAGTTCTGGTGCCCCCCAATAATGCCTGATTTATTTTTACATTCTTTTCATTTCTGACGGTGTTGACAAAACTAAGGACAAATTTCAATGGAGTTGGGAAATATATAAAAATGATTTTTAATTCAATTTATTGATACTTTTATTATTATTTATATGACTACTTATACTTAATTGTCATAATATATAATTTTAGTGTTTCTTTAATTGTTTTAAACTATTATAATGTATTGAGTTCTGCTCCTGGACAAAGGCTTTTACAGGCTTCGTCCACCGACTACAATATTTAAAATAAAAAATATTCATCAAATACCTGGAAAATATACATTGTTGTGCTCACATGACCCAGGTTAGTTTAGTGAGATATTTGAAAAAAATATATTTTGTGTACATTTTATTCAAATTTTGTGCTTTATCCATAGGACCTGTTTTGTCACTATTCTCAAGAATCACTGGAAAATATCACTTGATAGTTATGTGTCATTGAAAGACTAGAAGATTAATACATAAACACCAACTATAAAGTCTTAAAAAGGCACTGATTTAAAAAAACTAAAATAAATAAACAGTACTAAGCCTGGTGGGGGTACAAGTAAAGCCTGGTGGCCCGCCAGGCTTATAAAACACTGGGGAAACCCTGACATTATATTATATCATCTTACAGCTAATGGAAACAAGACATTTAAGAACATAATTTTGTCAGACCAATTTAAAAAAAAAACTTTAATACAGAAACGTGGGCTTAGTGAAAAATATATTCAACGCATGCTCAAAGGTTATTTACTTTTTGTTAAAATGTCTTTAACGTCCCCCAGCCTCCAGGTTCTGCGTTACGTCCCTGTGCGCAGCGCACATCAATCCTCCTGCGGCTCCACAATTCAGATGAATCCTCAGATTTGTGACGTTTATCTTAATATTAGTGATTATAATGGCGTTTACTTGCGCAACTTTACGGACACGTTCATTCGTGTCTGTTTTTACGTTTATTGTGCCGTTCAAGTTAGTCTAGATAGTTGCAGTTTTTCTGCAGCGCAACGCGAAACTCGACGCCTCTCAGGTAAAATAAATGTATTTGTATTTATAGGTATATTGATGATAGCAGGTCGGTGTGGCTGTCTGAACAATTTAAACCTGCATCACTCTGTAGCTTGCAAACTGTAACTATTTTATCGTATTTGAAAATCAAATGACCAGTTAACAGATGGAGTATGGAGTCAAATATTTTTTTCTATGTAATTTTAAAAAAATAAAATAAAAAGGCCGTCTCGTTTTGACAAAGCATTGCCAAGCTCCAATCTGTGTATTAACAAGGTTCGGATACAAAATGTTGAATTGTTGTGTCACCTCCTGTTTTACTGTAAATCTGTATTGGCTTTCCACTAACCCCCCCTAAAATAAACCCAAAAAAACCATGAGATCCATTGCTTTAACATTCCCCAGATGGTTTATGACAAACAAAGCTTCAGGACGTCCAGCCCCGTCATTCAACCTGCTGCTGCTTATCGAGCTCAGCGCCCCAGAGAAACACGTGGGGAGGGTGTTTTATTTTGAAAAGCTCGACTGGAAGAGTAGTAAATTATTTCTGACTTACTGCCTTAAATACATCCCCCTGTGGCGGCTGTGGGATAGTTGATCTGCGGTTGTTCGTCCACCAGGCTGTTTGCGGGGGGGAGGAAGCAGAGGAGCCTGAATAAACATCTGCAAACCGGTAAGTGTTGCTTTATTTTGGGGGAGTAAACATTTCCTGTTGATATTGTCACTGAATTTAATGTTTTTTTCCCCTGACATTCTGTATGGTTATACTTTTCCATCCTATATGAAATCACTTTTTTCCAAGTATACAAAAAATGTAGATATCTGCACCTTTTTTTTTAAACTGTCCTATTTTCTGATTTGAAGTGCATTGTTTTGATTGCTGCTTCACTCTGTTGTCTTTCTCTGCACCCCTAAGGGAAACAACCCGGCACACTTTGCATTGCAAATGTTTCCTTATGCAATGCAACTGTTAGGAGAATCGGTATAATGTTCTCCGGATCTCTATCTTTCACCTGGAGTTTAAAAGGTTATCTTGAGTATTTAGGTCTCTACAGAGATCCTTAACATACTGTTAGGTAACAGGCAGCCGTGCTTTTTGCTCACTAATGGATCTAAAATATACTTTTTTTTTCCAATCAACTCTGTTTTGCATGTTAACCTGTGATGCAGAGATGCAAAAGTGTTCATAAAAGTAAAAACGTACTTCTGTTTGGTGATTGTGCTCCAATGCTACAAAAGCAGCCGGTTGTTCTCATGTTACTCTCACTCTCGCTCTCTGTTTTCCCTCCCAGTGCCAAACCTCTCCCTCTTGTTTTCCAGCTGCAGAGGGAGCTCCTGCCTCCCTGCAACCAAAGAGTGGAGGGTGTGTGTGTGTGTGTGTGTGTGTGTGTGTTTGCCTAACTTCGGACGAGGATGGAGAAGTACGAGAAGATGGGGAAGATCGGCGAGGGGTCGTACGGCGTCGTCTTCAAGTGCAGAAACAGGGACACCGGGCAGATCGTCGCCATCAAGAAGTTCGTGGAGTCTGAGGACGATCCCATCATCAAGAAGATCGCGCTGAGGGAGATCAGGATGCTCAAGGTGAAAACAGTCTGCATCACAAGCAACCTGAATAAGCCAAAAAGAAGATGAAAGAAAAAGGTTAACTAATTTTGCTGGATGATAAATTGTCCCAGAAATGATTGGGTGAACAATATTGTTGTTGTTTTGAGACAATTTTCGAGCAATATGATTGTAACGGCATAATAATGCACATTCTCAAAGGGCAATAAACCTTAATTTCTCACAAATATTTTTAAATATCCAAAATAAATAATCAAAACAACAAATAAAATGAATTATGAAGTGTCTGTAAGCAAACTTGCCCTTCAAAATAAGGGCTGGTTGAGACCAAAGCAGCAGACCGAAGACTTTTTGTCATCCAGTTTTTGTTAGAGAGAAAACAGAAATGATTAATCGTGTAAATGGAAGTTATTCAGTTTGTTTTAATCTACCATGCGATGAATTGATTTATTACTCATTGCAACAGATCTTGCTTTAATTACCCGATGAATAGTAATTTTATGGAGTCAAAAATCATCCAAGTCCCTTGTTTGTCTTGCAACAATACAAATTGAACTCTATCGTAAAAAAAAAATCATGTCTGCTTTGCAGTGAACAAAAGACACGTTTGTGCATTCGTCAGCGTTTTAATTAGTCGTTCAGAGGGTGAGGGGGGCTTTGGTGGTCCTCTGGACACCAGGATCTCATAAATAGGGCCGGTTGTCGGGGGCAACGGCATGTTTGCCCGTTTGCTGTCGGATGAGCGCAGAAGCCGCTGACAGCCGGGGCTTCCAGTTTTCTCCTGACTGAAACGTCGGCGTTTTGTGCTCTGTCTGTTCAGCAACTGAAGCACAACAACCTGGTGAATCTGATCGAAGTGTTCAGACGAAAGCGGAAGCTTCACCTGGTGTTCGAGTACTGCGACCACACCGTCCTCAACGAGCTGGACCGCCACCCGACCGGGTGGGTGTGTCTCCTCTTCAAAGTTCATGAGTTCACTGTGGGTCGTTCATTTGACTGATGGAAAAGTGTTAACCCCCCCTTTCAACATCTATCTCTCTACGATCTTAAACTTCTCTGTATTTTATGTCCTAAACCAAGACAGAGAACCACAAATTTGTGGTAAATGGGTTTCAATATTTAGTTTCACAAATGACAGAATTGTTGGATTATTAGGTATTCAGTGTCCTTCAGTAGAAACCCCCATCACAGCTGCCAGTCGTTTGGGTTTTGTCTGCACCAGCTTTGGTGAAATTATTCTTATTACAAAACAGCTCAGTCAAATCACCTGAAGAGTATCTGGGAGTAGCAATTTCCAAGACTTTGTGGATTTTTGATATTTTGTGGTGATCATAAAAGTGACAATTATAAAAAAAAAAAAACTAAAACTTTTTAAAGGCAACATTGTTCTTAAAATACATAAAGCCGGCTTCTTCTGGACACCAGTTATAAAGTGGTGTGATGTCTATGACATTTAATCATATTTTCCTATTTATTGAGTTGTATTGATGCACTTATGAAAGACACAGAGGAGAAAAATGTCAAATTAACAATCCTGACAATACGCACAGCTTTTTGGAGTTTCACACTTCACTAACTGGAGCTTATTATTGTCAAAAATAATAACAATTCTTATAAGATAAAAAAAATTGATCTACTCTGATGGAGAATGAAGCTCCAAAAATGTGTTCATTTATACCAAGTAACTGAAGGAACCATAATAAATTAACTTGAATAAACTTAATCTGATAATTTAATGAACTTTATATTTAAGTTGGACCACCCGTTTTATCTTTCAGTGTGTAAACAGTTGTAAAAGTATTTTTTTTAATCAATAATTTTTTTAATCAATAATAATATAGAAGGAAAAGTCATCCAGGTGGAACATTCACATTCATCCCTATGCATAGTTAATTTAAAATAGATTATAATTGTTTCCATGGCAGGACTTTATTTTGAAATGATTAATTAGAGAGAGATTACAACAAGACAGGTGACTGAACTCCTGATCAAGGCGTAGAAAAGGCAACCCCAGGAGTTCAAAGTTCACATGTTCGTTGCCATCCACAGTCCTGAACTGGACGTAAATGCAATGAGTCGCAACTCGACACCAAAAATGAAACTAAAACAAAATTATCTGCAAACTTTGTGGTTTCTATCACTAATAATATGTCAGCGTCCACCCTGCAATGTTTTGATGAGAGGCGCTCCCATCTCCACGGAGACGGGCCCGGCCCGCCACGGCATGCTGACATCGATGCTCGTTTCTCCTATTAGCAGGAAGCGTCCGGGCCGCCTCCTTCCTCCCCTCTGCTGCCACGCATTTACACAACAGACGAGATGGAGAGAGAAAAAGAGTGAGAGAGAGAGGGCGGAGATTATAATTGATCGAGACACCCGATGGCTCGAATTAGCCATTTCCATGGCAACGGTGATCGATGGCGACTCCTGAGCCAACAAAGGCTCGGTGCTGAGCATCAGGGCCTCTGTGGAAACAGGAGATCCGTTGTTCACTGTCGTCCACCAGAGGGGGGGACAGAGGGAGAGGGGAGACTTTAAATGCACTAAGATTTGCAGTAAAAGTGTCATTGTTTACCTTCATGACAACAGTCATAAACATTCATAAAGACTTCTTCATATTCATGACAGGTGTTATGTCAATATGCACATCCCTCCAAATAGTGTTACCACGTCTATTTTTAACAGCTTATCTAGAAAAATGAAAATGTGTATTTTGACTAAGCTATATATTTTGAAACAAAATTGCAGATGATCTTGTTTAAACATATTTCTGAAAAATACAATTAAAGGAAATAACAGAAAGCCATCCTAGCAGAGTTGGATTTTCCTAACACTGGCAGCGTAATGACAACGACGACGCGTTAAAGCGAGCTGCTCTATTGTGAATTGGACTTGCTTGCTCTACAAAACACAAAACAAAAACGCTAACGTTGGCGGCACCGTTGTGCTGAAAGGATGTCATTTTCTTCAGTTACAGTTAGTGAAGAGGGATGCCACTAAATGCAGGTCAATCCTGAATTTAGAAAACCTGTTTATGTGTCAGAATGGCTCAGTCAAAGTCCAGAACTGAATCCAGCAAAGAATCTCTGCGAGGCTTAAAGATGTACCCTAAAAAACTTACAGCTGAAGTAGCATTCAAAGACGATTCTACAGTCTATGGAGTGAAGGAAATTTAATTCAAATGCATGCCACACTTTTCAGATTTCTTTTTTATCGTCATTTTTTCACTTTTCATACTTTACCTTTTTATTTTGGAAACACTCAGGCTGGTGATTGTAACGTGACAAAATGGGAAAAGGTCCATGCAGGGCTTCATTTACCACATGTTCCCTCGTGTTTAATTTGATTTTAACAATTAGTTTCCTAGCAGCTGTAGAAGTCAGATTTCTCAGTTTGCACACTTTCTGGAAAACGCAAACATCTCCTTAAGAAGACCGATCTGACGTTCGTTTCCGTGTTGATTCTCCACAGCATCCCGGAGCACCTGGTCAGGAGCATAACCTGGCAGACTCTCCAAGCCGTCAACTTCTGCCACAAGCAGAACGTGAGTGAGCGCGCCGTGTTATCTTTAGCTCGTCCTCCGGGCTGTCAAAAGCTTTTTTCCCCTCAGCTTGTTTTTCCAAATTCCTCTGTCCTCTCCTCCCCGCCTCTGCTGCTCTGCTTTTATGGCTCCTTTCTTTTAAAGCCAGGATTCCTTCCCCTTGGCTGAGCAGCAGTTAACGTATCGCCTAGACACAGCGAGCGCTGCGTGGGCCCCCGCCATGACGGGGTCCCATAAAGCCCAGAAAGCACCTCAGATTGTTCTCTCTCCCAGCTCCTTTATTTCCTGTGGAGTATCTTTGGGTTGTAAATCAGAATTACAACTGGAAGCAGTTTTTTTTTTTTTTTAAAGATCGTGTAGTGATGCTGCTGTCTGCGTCGTTGCAGTGTATTCATAGAGACGTGAAGCCGGAGAACATCCTCATCACCAAACACCAAGTCATCAAACTCTGTGACTTCGGCTTTGCCAGGATTCTCAGTGAGTTTTTTTATTGTATTTTATTTTATTTTTTTGCAACTGCTGGTTAATTGTTGATGCTGCCACTTAGTGGTGGTTCAACAAACTTTTATGTCGATCTGCAACGACGACAGCAGACAGTCAAGTAGGCGAGATATTTCTTTCTGTGGCAGAAGTGGTGTCAACTTAGATTTGTCACTTTTTTCTTCTTCTTCTTATTATTATTATTATTTGAGCAAAAATAGTATTTACATGCAGAGTTTGTGTTTGAAATCTTTGAAAATGCTTCGATTTCAAGTAGGCGTTTTAAGATTTTGAAAGTGCTTCGTTTTCTGTCGGCACAGTTTTGTAATAATGTGCAACGTTTGTTTGAAATCTTAAATTTGGAAAATGTCATTTACAGTTGAAAATGCATATTTTCATTCACCTCATAGAGAGAGAGAAATGTGTTTTTTCTCGTAAATTAAAATAAAAGTTTCTCGCTTTAGCTCAGTTAGATTCACCAGAAATGATTTCTACTTGCTAAATGCCAGAAAACGTTTCTCAGAGAACACTTCTTAGATTTTTTTTATGACTTTCTTTTTATGTTACGTTTTAACATTTCACTTGAGCAGGAAGGTGATTTACATGAAGATGATTTGTTTGGATTATTTACAAGTAAAGAATATAAATTATTCCTAATGGCTCGATAACATATTGATGTGTGTAATTAAAATAAAGATCAGCTTATATTTTCTACATTAAGCAACATTTTTTAAATTGGAGGATTTGTTTTTTGTCGTTTAAATTATCGTTTTTTTCTCGGACCTGTCAGGTGTACAGGGTGTGTGAGAGATATTTCTTTATATTCTGTACAAAGAAATATTATTTCTCCCTGTTTCTCTCTGTGTTTTCCCAGCGGGGCCGTGCGACTACTACACAGACTACGTGGCGACCCGCTGGTACCGGGCCCCGGAGCTGCTGGTGGGAGACACCCAGTACGGCCCCGCGGTTGACGTGTGGGCCATCGGCTGTGTGTTTGCCGAGCTGCTGTCGGGGATTCCTCTGTGGCCCGGCAAGTCTGACATGGACCAGCTGTACCTGATCCGGAAGACTCTGGGTGAGGTCCAAACCCGGCTTCAAATGAACTTTCATGACCCTCTAAATAGAATTTTTGATTACTTAATTCCTTTTTTTATTTTACAAAACCGTAATTTGATTTGAGAATCTGAATAGGCAGCAGTTGAACGGTTGAAATTTTCTTTTTTTGATAGCCAAAGTTTCCTTTGATCGGCATTTAAATTGAACATTTTGATTGGTGATTATTGCAAAAAAAAAAAAGAAATACTGCAATAAATCCACGTTTCCCCCCCTTTTCGTGTAAAAACTTTTTTTTTGCGTAAATAGGTCGAACAACTTATAATATTTGGCCCTGAATCTTTCTTTCTTCCCGCAGGAGATCTGATCCCTCGACATCAGCAGGTTTTCAGCAGCAACCAGTTCTTCTGTGGCGTTTCCATCCCAGAGCCCCCAGAGATGGTGAGGGTTCGAGTTCGACCTCCCACTGCATCACATGTTGCTTCAGTTTTCAAAAGGTTTACCCAGAAATAATCGGATCTAAATTTCACTGACTTCCATCATCGTGTTTTGTAGGAACCTTTGGAGCAAAAGTATCCAAATCTCACGCATCAAACTCTGAGCCTCATGAAGGTAAGGACGCCGCTCTTAAAAGTCAAAAGTCACTTCCTGGTGTGGAAACTGCGCCCTCATGCGTGTCATTTTTTTTGCTTGTTAACCCCGCAGAGCTGTTTGAGAATGGACCCGTCCGAGCGGCTGACCTGTGAGCAGCTCCTGCGACATCCCTACTTCGACTGCATGAGAGAAAAAAGCGAGAGCACGACTCGAGAGCACAAGAGGACACGGTTGCCTCGGAGACACCTGCCCCCCGGGGTGAGCAGCACGGATGAGATTCGCACCAGTTACTGTGAGAAATGGTGGGAAAAATGCTCTGGTTCAATCTGTCTGGACATTTTGTCTTTTTTTTTGTATAAACAGTTTGCAGTTCTTAAGACTTTTTTTTATAGAGAAGCTGGAAAAGTTATTTGTTAAAAAGTGAATCTGTGCAAAAACATTTCTAACCTTTAAACTTTTAACTAACTCTTTGTGACATGCTGAACACACCATTCTCATGCTGGAGCAAGGCGGTAGCAGTTTTTAAATTTTTTTTATTTTATTGTTACTTCTAAAATCTGATTCTTTTCTTTTCAGTATTTGCCACAGCTGACCAGCAGCAGCATCTTTCCCGCTCTGGATAATAAGAAATACTACAACAACCTGCGCAAGTTCAACTACCACCTCCCAAACATCTAGAGACGATGATCCCGATCCGAAGTGAAGCCGGACACCTGCGTTTTCTGAACTGTTCAGGAAATGAAGCAGAGTCTTAAAGACTGTAGTTTCCTTCCATAAAAAAAGATACCTGATTCAGCAACTTTTTACTGTATTTGCTCCTCACGGGGGGTTCTGGCTGTTTCTTACTGGTTCTATGCACTACACCCAATGCCTTGAGTCGGATGTGTTGGCTCATATATGCCTTGCCACTCTTAAGCTGATATTTTTCGACAAAGAGGAGGACCGCGCTGCTCTGCTTGTTGTTAGCTGACTGAGGGTTAATCTTCATTCTACTGCCTTGCCCAGTTTGCCAAAATGTTTTTTTTTTTTAAATAATGGACTGTCTTAAAGTGAGTTTTTGATAGCAAGATAAATGTTTTTTAGTAAGTTATGATGAAGAGGAAAAAAACAAACAAACCTTTATCAGTTCTACAAACGATATTTATTGACACACAGCTGCAACCGTTCCTGTTACAAGCATTCATTAGTTCTCATTCTCATTGTCTGCATCAACAAAATGCCAAAGTATTCTAAATAAGATATTAAAAATGTCAAAAGTCCTAAACGTTTTCACAAGCACTAACTGATTAAATAAACTTGGAAATAATGGGTGAGGAGAGCCTGAGCTGCTCTGGACTCAGTCCAGGTCCAGCGCCACGTCCAGACGTGGAAGAGCCTCCTGAAGCCTCTCGACTGTGGCGTGCCTGTCTTTTATTCCTGGAAGATCACTCAGAAACAGATACTCCAAGTTCCTGAAGGGAAGCAAGAGGTCGTTAATCACTTCTCTGTCTTACTGCTTTTATTTAGCAATTTAATAAATAATAATAAAAAAAAGATCTTTGCAAGTGGTTTTAAAAATTGCCTCATAAGCCACTACTGACTTGAGTCGGTGGAGAGCGACAAGGCCCTTGTCGGTCACGTTTCCACATGACACCACCTCCATCATGTAGAGGCTGGCCTGCAGGTTCTCGATCAAACTCAGCCGTTCCAGGCAGACGTCTTCGATGTAGATACACTTGTTGAATTTAATTTCCTCTACATATTTCAAGCCATCTAAGCGAAAAGAAAAGACAGTGTTGCCTTTCTGCTGTACAAAGTGTGCAGAGCAAAGGAAGGGGACGGAGCGGACCCAGGTAGTCGAACCCTTTGTACATGATGCAGGATTCTGTAGCGTCGATTGCCTGAATCTTGTATCTGCCGAGGGGCCCCGTTGGGAGTCCGTTGTAGTCGTGATGCCAGCGCTCGAAACCGTCGAACCGCACTTTGGCACCGCACCTCAGCAGCCACTCAGCTGCAGCTCGGTCCGGACCGATCGCTTTGATCCGCTCATGGTCCACCCTGAACAGGAATAAGTAAAGGTGACGCATTCTGATCGCATGAAATCAAACGTTTTGGAAAGAAAACAAGAATAGGCCCTTATAAAAGATAAAAAAGAGGTAATTTGATTTAAAAAATTACTTTGGATTCAAGATTAAATCAAAAATGCAGCCAGTGTCCAAGACAAAAATGACATCAAAAACACTAAAGAACACTAAGCCACTTTATATGGTAGCAATAAATAAATAAAAGAAATGTCAGTTCTAGACTTATTCACCATATTATCAGTATGCATATCAGTTGTAACATTGTGATAATTGTAGCTGCTTTATTGTATTAGTACATTCCGTACAAAAAGGCTGAACACT
>CAEGAF010092508.1:0-20443 GCA_903067075.1 Micropoecilia bifurca | reverse complement strand
TAAACTCAGAAACCTGTCCTGAACCAAACATAATAATTTCCTTTCATTTAGTATAATCATCATTTATGGTGACACTTGAAGAGCGTTACAACCTCATGTGGCTCTTTCCTGGAGGGGAGTGATGATGGTCTGTGACTAACATACAGAGGCTACATCTTATATTCACAAAGTAGATGATGTATTTGTAAAAGATGCTAATGGCATTAATTCTACCCAGATGTTAATAACACATGTAGTTTCCACATTCAGTGAAAGAAAACATTAGTTGTACATGAATGAAGTTGTTATAAAATGGGATGACTTGGAAACAAGTGAGTATATTTCCTGAAATGTATGTAATACGTTGAACTTTGTGATTCAACATCTTTAGTGCATCATTAGAAATATATTAGTTATTGCATCACTTTGGGTTAAAAACATATTGAAAGATAATCGACACCCAGTAATTATCCAACAGTAGGCTCACCTCTGTGTTTCTAGTTGGATATATTTATAAACTGTTCCATGCAGATCTCAGTCCTACTTTGTTCTAATTCAACCTTTGAGTTGTAAAAATACCAACTTGATCTGTTGGCTTCTGATTTTCTTTGGTTTGCTTGTATTATTGGTACCATCTCATGTTATTTAGTTTATTTCAATTCAGAAAGCACTTTTGAATCCCCAATGAAAAATGAATTATTGTCATGAAGTGAAATCCGGTTTGCTTTCTGATGACAAACTCTTCCTGTGCTGAGAACGCTGCCCCCTGTGGAGCTGCACGGTATCGGCCCGCTGGGTCGATCAGTGTTTGCCTGACTGACACGTTGTTGTCTGTCATGGATTCGTTTATCTGCCCCCTTTCATTGTGTAATGATCTTACCTGTGCAGACCTTGTAATAAAATCCTTCTACGTCCACCAGGTGTCCGATTTCCCAGAGGATCAGCTCTTGGTCGCCGTTTTCCCAGGACTTCCAACAGCTGCAGAACTTTTCCTGTTACCCAACAAGAACCAGTCTGAGGGCAGGAAAAGGAGTGAGGAAGAGCTAGAGAAGGTTGGCATAATCTACCCTTTGGAAATGAATGGAAACCAATCAGATTAAGGCTTCAGCATGTAAATGTCTTCTCTCCTCCACCCAACAGGCGTCCAGCGTCATCGTAGGCGCGCTGAACCAAAACCTGGTGGAGTTTGAGCTGAAGCCTGGAGTCAGAGTCATCGTCTACAACACACAGCTGACGCTGGGTGAGGACGGTTTCCTCTTCCTGCTTCCTATCCCGTCATTAAGCTGTCAGCAGGAACCTTATCCTCTGACAGCCGTTAATTCATTTTAGCAATTTCTGTTGTGGGAGTGTGGAGGAAGCCGAATGGTAATAACTGTGTTTTGACAACAAGAAATTTTTCTTTGGTCTGCCAATTAAAATTCCTTTCAGGCGGCTTCCATCGGAAAGGCGTGGGAACACAGGGGAGCGCCGGAGAGCCGGGTTTTAAGTGGAGCTCCTTGAGACGAGGGATCTTTTTATGCCTGCCATCAAAAGCTGAACATCTGTTCCATTTCTTATACAGCCATCCAACCACAAAATGAGTGTTACACCGAGTATAATTATGTTGATTATTTAGTCCTTGAGAAGGAACAGCCTACAATTTGAGGGCAGAGATGGAATTAGGGATTGAGAAGTTGTTAACTGCTTGGAAGGAGAAAGCTGGTTGACAGTTTTGACCCCTGAGTTCAGTCTGTGATTCATGGAGACAAAGAGACTTTAAACGGCGCGGCTGGACTAGATAGCTCTGCTATTTATTGACCTAAAGCCTGGTGGTCCTCTGAGTCTCCTGGCTCTTTCTACTAGACAAACACACATTGTATTCTTTGCCTGGCTGGTTTTATTAGCCACACTATTTCTGACTCTGTGGCTCAAAGTGCACAGCTTTAACAGCCAGATACTCCTGCAGTTTGCTGCAGCTCTAATGACATTGGTGCTGTACCCAGCTGGATCCTTCTTTATATTTCACCTCCCAAGAAAAGGTCTGAAAAGCCTTCAAGCGGCGCCACAAAGGTCGGCAGCAGCGCGCCTCCATCTCCGAGTCGCGGGTCTCCGGAGAACTGTGGACGCCGTGGAAATGGCGGTTATTTCCCCATGAATGACAGAGGAGACAAACATTCCTGCAAACATAGAAACAATGAGAGGAATTTAATGAGGCCGCCTTGTGAGATAAACCAAGCACAGTGATATTAATATTCTAAAGTGCAAATGGGTTCCTGTATGAAATAACTGTGCATGAAAGCATTTCAAATCCAGCTGAAAGTGTGAATTTCCTGCTGTTGTCACCTGCTCAGAAACAATTTCATGCTGCTACACCTTCAGATGTTCCAGATATTAAAATAAATCCTAGCGATTTAATGGCTTATTGCCATGCAAATTAGCTGAGGACACATGCGAAGAAAGTTTTAAGGAAAACCTTTCATCCAATTAAGTTACATCATTAAAGAGCCGTAAACAGAGAAGAAGAAATGCTTCTGTGTTTTTCTTTAAAGCACCACAACCTTCCTCACTGGACACTGTATTAGATTACATTTATTACCGTCTGGATAAGCCCAAAAATCCCTCTGATAAATCATAGTCATTAAATTCAAAGCAATATGTCTTGGGTGGATTCCCACCAACAATGTTTGTCTGCTGTAATCAAACTCCAGTGTTTGTAGCCAGTCGGGTTCGTTTGGGTCTGAGTCGATGTTTAATCCAACTCTGATGCTGAAAACCTAAAAACCTCGATGGTTGAACTGACGTCTGGTGCAGCTTGAATGCATGTGAACACCAAGCGAACCAGAGTCTGTCGTCTGTAGCAGGAAACTACAAGGTGTGAAAACAACCTTAGATGCTTAACTGTTTTTTTTCTGCTTTACCTGTAAAATTAAAAGTCCGATGTTGACATGGAGTCACACCAAATGTAGCCCTGCTCTGTTTGTACATCAGATCTCTAAAGGAGTTTTCATTTACTGAACAATGAAGGGCGATGAGTGGATGAGCTGAATATTTCAGAACCAGTATCATTTTTATGTCCTATTTAAGCCTGTATGGAAAACTGCATGTCTATGAAGAGTTAAACCAATCGTAGAGAACAGATGAGATTTTTTATTTTCCAAATCTGAGCAGAAACAGTAAGATGAGTGATGGAGAATCTCCACTGCATGGATGGACCAGAAGTTTACATCCTTATTATTTAATGGATTTCATATTATTTTAATGATGTATTTCTACGTCTGTTCCTCTTCTGGGTT
Source organism: Micropoecilia bifurca (assembly GCA_903067075.1). NCBI lineage: Eukaryota > Metazoa > Chordata > Actinopteri > Cyprinodontiformes > Poeciliidae > Micropoecilia > Micropoecilia bifurca. The sequence continues at coordinate 17,192 of CAEGAF010092508.1, read as the reverse complement.
AATTAAACAAGAAATAATTGTTTGCAGTTTTACTTCACTCTGTATTTTATCCACATATTATCCAAGATCCTCAAGTTATATACAGACATTCTCCCAAATCTTTTAAATTTATCCTGAACTTAAAGATACCAACTTGAAAGTTATTCCATGAAAATGATCCCAATATAATAATTACAGAACACAGATAGTTCTGGAGCAGGTTTGCATTTTATTATGTTATTCTTTATTTGGATCTTTTCTTTAAAACCATTATTATTATTATTATTATTATTGTTGTTTTTCTCGTTCTTGTTGTTGTTTTACTCTTGTTGTTGTGACCACATGTAGGTCTTAGATTTCTGGTATCAGGTATTGGTCAATGTGAGATGAAGATGAAGGTGACTCCTCTTCCTCAGCTCTTCCCTGTCTGTGTCCACAGCGCCGCTGGTTGATTCCAGTCCCAGACACAGCAGCTCTGCGATGCTCATGCTCCTGTCTGTGGTCTTCCTGGGTCTCGCCGTCTTCCTCATCTACAAGTTTAAGAGGTTCAACACTTTCTGATGACTTCCACCTGCTGCAGGGTCACATCCAGCTGCTGCAGGGTCACATCCAGCTGCTGCAGGGTCACATCCACCTGCTGCAGGGTCACATCCAGCTGCAGGGTCACATCCACCTGCTGCAGGGTCACATCCAGCTGCTGCAGGGTCACATCCACCTGCTGCAGGGTCACATCCACCTGCTGCAGGGTCACATCCAGCTGCTGCAGGGTCACATCCTTTACTTTTTACTGCATCAGGCTTCCTCTGCAATCAGCCATAACATTGCAGAAAAATATATCTCTTAAGTGGTTTGATATGCAGAGTTTTATTTGCTGAATAAATTATTTCTTCCTCAAAGTGATTATTTTGAAAACTCAGTGGGAATATGAAAACACTGGAACACTCTGCCATTAATTATGGATCTGTAATTCCTCCTGTCAGTCAGAGGAAATACATTTTTTAGGGAATCATACAGTCGACAAACCAGAACAATTAATAACTGGAATGAGGAGTAATTAGAAATAAATTGGATAGATAGAGTTTGAATAAAAAGATATTAGATGTGAATTATGCAGCGTTCCAATGTTGCTGTTATTTTCATATAAATAAGTTGCAGAAATATAATTACATAGAAGATGATTTTAACCTTGGAGTGAAGATATTTGCTCTGGCAGACAAAGTTGCTCTCTTTGAAATGAGCTTGTGCATAAACAGATGATTGGATGTCACAGCAGTCATGCAACAGAATCCTTTCTAATCCGTAGAAAAATACCTTGGATCAACATATATGCTGAGGTGAACCAGGAGAAGGAGCAGGAGATGATTGGCTCGGTCGGTCAGGGCGACAGCACGGCGAAAATCACTCTGAGTGAGTTCACAGCGTCCAAAGAGCTGATGGAGAAGGAGCTGGACTCCCGGGTCAAGAGTAAGTCAAAGTCACCGTTTGTCTGGAGAAGCTGCTTCCAGCTGCCAGTCAACACAGACATGAAGCATCTGATTCATTCAGAGAAACAGAAATAAAACGGGCTTAAAAATATAGTTTAATGTGAACCTTGACTTAAATGATTTGGTTTTTAGTGACATTGTATCACATCAGTGAGTTTTGACATTATGACCTGACACTTGAAGTAAGTATCACTGGTTATCTCTCCTTTAGTGGGTAGCAGACATTGGTGGGGACTAACACCAGCTGATAGGTTAGCTGTGCTAAACCTATGAACATTAGCCCCACTAATGCTAAATATTAACGTGATATTTAGTGGAAACTAATGCTGTTTTTAAAAGCTAAAGTCATTTAATTATAAATGTCCTTGGAAGATGGATAAACTGACACCTGTAAGACGTTATGGGACAAAAATGGAAAACATTTAACTACTTGATTCACTTTTAACAGTCGACAAATAAAACTACAACACAGATGCTGAACTTTATTCAACGTCTGTTGAATGAAGTTTACAAAAAGTCAAGTAAATTAGAGTTTTGGAATTGATCAGGAATTGGGGATTGGAGTAAGTTTTCTGGATGACTGGATCAAAATGCAGCTCCGGTCAGGTTTTCTTGGTCTTAATGATCAGGACCATTGATGGGTCCGTTATCAGAACTGGACCTCGGGGTGATGGAGGAGGGCGGCTCAGTCTGCAGGGATGAATTCGCTTTAGTGTTTCTGTTTGGTTGTAAAAGACATTCTGTTACTTTTCACTGTTTTGCAGATTCTAATCTTTTTTAAAGTAAAAGGACAAATCATTAAATATTTTATCAAATGCTCTACCTTCCATCAGGGTTCAGATAAATTTAAATGTTTATTCTCAGATAACCCAGACAGTTTTATTGTTCTTCTGGAGTCATAAATCAAAACACTCTTGATAATAATAATTCATTGATGTAGTTTTGTTTCATGTTCCTTAACAAATCTGTTCAGTTGTCAAAATATGACTCTTAAGATTCACAACCATCTGGTATAAACACAACTCTCTGATTTCTGTAGTTACCAACAAAACACTGGAAGCAATTAATGAAGTGTGTGATTATTTGAGAACTTTTTCTATAGTTATTAGACTCAGTGGGCATTTTTTGTTCCTAAGTCATTTACACCCAAAGAGCCTTGAGATTAGCAATGAATTACGAGGCATTGATGCCCCAGAAGTGAAGTGACTGAGGTTCTGTGTCTGATGAATTCTGTGTTTTGTGCTCAGGAGGAGTCGGAAACGCCTGTGAGAACACGAGGGAGATCCCAAACTGCACCAGCGTGTAGAAGCTGCAGTTTGTGTGCAGAGCGAGTGTCACAGTGTCTGGGGTTCTTCTCTGTTTCTGTTTTGTAATTCTAAACATAACTGATGTTAATAGTTTTTCTAAAAGGCCTCATTTATACAGACTTGCATGGATGTCTCATTGGGCAACATCCAGCGCAGCGATGGGACATTTGGGTTTCTGTGGATGTAAACGCTCCATTCATTTGCTGAGGGAATTATCTGAGTTCTGTACGTTTCCTGAGATGTTTGCTTTGAAAATCATTTCTGCCTAAATGTAGACTATATTGTCAGTCTTCAATCAAACAGGGAATATTACTGAAATGTATAGTATTATCTTTTGTTCTGTTCCATGTAAATATCCTTTCTACATGCTCGCCATGGCGACGGCGTAAGATCTGATGACGGTCCGTTTTTGAAGGTGTGTTTAAAACGTCAGACGTCGCTAACGGAGAAACGTTTTGCTTTGCTGACGTCCTTGACTTGTGCATGTTCCTACTGAGGACACGGTTTCTGTGTTGTAGATAAGCAAGTGTTGTAAATAGTTCTTTTCTAAACATTCGTCGAAGCCCAGTCGGTTCTGGCCAGGTTCTGTTCTGCCCTCATCCTCTCCGGTTGCCGTTGAAACGGGTCGATCTGCTAATGTTCAGCTGCCGTTAGATTCACTCTGCAAGCAGAACAAGGCGGATCAACATGAGGAGGATCGTGTATAATATATTTATATTTTCAGTAGAAATATACTCGAGATAACCAGACATTTTAACTAGATGAGTGTCTTTGAACCAAACATTAAAAGCTTCTGGCATCATTGCCTCCATTTTGCCTCTGATTGTCCTGCTTTGTGGGGACCAAGTCTGCAGTTCACAGCATTTTAGAGCAACTTTGGAAAAAATTGTGACATTTTCATAATGTACAGAAAATACTTTGTTCTAACTCAAAAAGTAATGGCTGAAGAAAGTCATGACCCAGACTGTCAAACATTTCTATTGTGCCAATTTAACAGATGGACAATAAAAATGTGATTTAATGAAGATTTATGATCCTTATGAGAGGAAAAACTGAGGGTGACAAAGCACCAATGAAGACAAAATGTTGAGATTAAAGTTTCTATATAAAGATTAAAGTGCATCTAATCAGCCAACACTAGCAAAGCTTTATGTAAAGGATCTCATAAAAATAATCAGGATTTAATAACAAATACATTTTCTCTGATGTGGTCAGATGTTCTATTGATTTTGTTGCTGTTTTTTGTAAAACACTAAAACAATCAGTTATGTGAACATTCAGCAGAGAAATCACTGAAGTAACCAAAATGTGTGTCTCTCCTGTTTGTTTCCTTTTTTTAAATCAAATTCTTCCTGCAGCAAAACATTTTAGCTCTGATTTTTTGCCAATTGTGACATTATTGACCCAATTAGACATTTTTTTCTTTTTGAATGCACCTTAAATTCTGTATGTTTGTGAAATCTGTCAGTGAACATTTACACGGTGAACCTCCATCTACTCAGGGTTCAGATTTTTCACTGGAACGTAAATCCAGGAGTTATGTAAGACGAGCTTTTTTGTGGAGCATATAGAAATAATTTGATGGAAAATTCGACTTGAGAAGCTGGAATAACTTTGCGTAAAGCTGCTTGGCTGTTTGCAAAGCAGCCGGTCCAGAAGCGCCGCCTGTTTTCCTCTGGACCGATGGGCTGAGCCCCCAGAGGAAGACTGTGGATGTTAGCTTCTGCGTTAGCGCAGGACCGTTTCTGCTGCAGATTAATGTATGTTTGGTGTCTGAACATCAGCTGTGGTACCAAACCTCTCTGGTACCAGGGATCCACTGAACCTCATTACCCAGGTTTCTTCTTTGTTTTTCGCGTGACAGATCCAGCTGTGTTTTTGTTTTTAGTGGAAGGTCAGACGATTTAAATCATTTCAGAACCAGATTCAGATCAAGTCACTTTTATTTCCTGATTGAAGAGGATGAACTTGTTTCCACTTAGCTCAACTCTGCCATGTTTCTTTACATGAAAAACGACCCGACAGTCTAGGACAGCAGAGCAGTTGATGTATTAATGCAGCTGAACCTGCTAATATAATCTGAAATAAGGCGGAGTTGCTCCTCCGTGTTGCACTGTGACTGTAATGAGAGAAAGCTGGACTGCTAAGCCGAAGATCCCAGCATGCACTGCTTCCCCACAAGCTCATGTAAACATCTAGAAGCAAAGAGTCTTCAGCAGCAGCAGAGACACACAGGCTGTCACACACATGCATTAACCCAACAGGACTGATGCTTGTTACTGCATACAGAACTGAACTGAGCAAAGATGATTTCCAGCTTTATTGAATTCACATCGTGTCAGAGCTGAGGCTTGTTTGGATACTTTTTTATTGCAGCTTTCATCTGATCTGACTTCTTTCATCAAAATGAGATCAGGAGAAAAGCGAAGAAAAGGAAACTTTGGGAAACAGAAAGTAAAGTTAGTGTGGATGATGGTGTGAAAAGACTGCAGGGAAAAGCCACTAGTGCAAAGACTTATGGATGATTTATGATGCTAATGTGTTGACCTGCAGCATTAATGAAGTTATGGCTGTGTAAACACAGGGTTGTCCAGTCTGTGTTTGGCTGTGGTCGATCCTGCAACACCATGAACAGGAGACGCCTGTTACCAGTGGCACCTGTTCAATGTTGTTGTTTAAGATGCGCAGCGTTTAATAAACTCTGGATGTGCAGTAAAACCTGGAACCTCAGACTCTTGGAAAAGTTTGTAACTTTTCATGTTGGTGTCAGATGTGGGATCAACTTAATGTTGGTGAAGGTGGAGAAAGAATCTGGACAAACCACTGACCATTTGGAAGCAAGTCGCTGCTTCTCTCTCTTACCACCATTCATTTTCTCTAAAGGCTGGTTAACTTGTCAAAGGTTTTTGGATAAAAACATTATTAAATATAGTTTTCCATTCAAATTGGTGGAAATGAAACAACATCCTTAAGGATCTAGAAGCAAGTGAACCAGCTGGTGGTTTATTTCCTCGGTTTCCTCTGAAACTGAGGAAAACTGGATGTTCCAGACATAGTTTGGAAAACAGCGTAACTCCATTAAAACGGAAAATATATAGTGTCAAAAATGGATCGTAAATGGTTTAAAATGGAAGAAAAGGGAGAAACCAGACCAACTGGGAGAAAACCAGTGATTAGTTCAGCTGTGAGAGTTAAACATGAAAAGATCCGTTGTTGATGTTATTTATCACACCAGCGGTCAGGAAAGGCCTGGAGGCCTTTGACTTTAAAAAGCAACATACAAGTAAAAGCTGTTTACAGCTGCTGTTGTAACAGGACAATAAGACAAACTGCAGTAAATGTCCAGTGTTTTGGTCCAGACTGATCCCTGGACCTTAACTCAGTGGAGAACTTGTGGGCTGACATCCAGTGAGGTGAACCAGGCCATGCAGTCAGTTTTTAACAGTCTGATCATCCTGGGCTCAGACACCCATCAGGTTCCAGCATTCGGGTCCATTTAAAGTCACAGTAATTGATTCACAAGAAAGTTAAATCTTCCAAAACTTTACAGTTTATACAGTAGAAGTTCCATGTTTGTAAGGAAACTGCAAATTTTTTGACCGTTTAGCATTTTTTTGTCTCAGTTTGGGTAGAAACAAACAAACTGGATCATTTTTTCTGTGTCTTCTGCAGCAGGATGTGAAACGTTCCCAGGGCCTGTGAGGGTATGGAAATAAATCAGCTCTAAGGGTTTTGATCTTTACTTTTGAGTTTGAACAGAATCGTACATTAAGAATGTCACCAGTTAAAATATCTCATCACGTTTATAACTAGAAATTTCCCCCATCTAACAACCTAAATGCCTCTTTCTGCTGTGAACGACGGATCCCCAGACGAGGCAAATGGTACCTTAAGCAATTTGTTGCAGTTGTGTTTTTTTTGTTTTTTTCCAGGAGGCGAAAGCATTGTAATGTTCTTCAGTGCACAAAAAAAGCTATGATGCATGCATCATCAGTAATGTCCTGTTCCATCCTTATTTTAATATTTCTACGGTAAGGAAACTGTCATTTTGAAATTGTTTCAAATAAATGTATTTTTGTACATCAGCTCGCTCCTGGTCTCTGTTCTGTGTTGAAAGGACGACATTGTTGAGGTGAAACCTGTTTCCCAGTGGACCGAGTGGAACAGAACCAGTACATGGAGAGCCTGGAAAAGCAAAATCCTCTAATTATAGATTAAAACAGAGTCAAAGACTCAGACGGCTTTAAGAAAACGGATAATCGTTCTGCATCACAGAACCGAAACTAAAATTAGAGACATAATTGAAGTGTTTGGTTCTATTTTCATTTAATGGTTCTGTTCGGTTCAGGCGAAGTCGTCTCAGATGCCTCTGAATGTGTTTTATCAAAATGACTGGATGGCCTTAACGACAGATATCACCTCATGTTCAAACCTGCAGACACCATCAAAGCATCATCATTATTTAAACCATCTAAAGTAACTAAAAAAGCTATTTTTGGGAGGAAAAATCAACCTTAATGGCATTAAAATGAAACGACTTTATTCATGGCAGCTGAAATCAACCAGAGTGCATTTATTTAAAAAAGGCCTAGTAAACCTAAAATACCAGAAAAGAAGCAGCGAAGCTTCATTTTTATTTTCTGTTGTCTTGTTTTCACCTTTTGTCGTCTTTGTTTTGGTTGCATATCTGAATTCCTGCAGCTCATTAGCTGGTCTATCACCACAGCCTGAGTATAGATGTTTCTTTGTTCTCGATCTGATGCCGTCACTTTGTTTTCTGTTTGGAAATGTGTTGCGCTCTGGATCCTCTGCTGCTTTCCTGTTTCTTCCCTTTTGAGTTTTTTGGATTTCTGTTTTTTGTTAATGCTCTTTATCTGCCAGCCTCATGCAGCTACACCTTCAATTAAAATTACTCAGCTAAACATAGAAGCTGTTGGCAGTAAACGCGTCACTCAACTACAGCAAAATTATGACTTACTGTGAACATGATGCAGACACCAGGTTCAGGAAACGTTCGCTGTTCATGGCGCCTCCAAGGTCCCGACCAAAACCTGGACTTTGAGAAAAGCTCTGGCTTGTTTGAAGGTCCAATGACGCCATTTTCTTCCAGGATTTCCTGGGTCTCTTGAATCCATCCTGCTCTACAAATACTGCAGATTTCCAATCCCAGAAGAAGAAAAGCAGCATCACTGAGTCACCACCAGGCTTCAGTCGTTCTTTTCAGAGTTTTCCTCATCCAGACACACTGCTGACCCTTAGTGGTTTACATGTAGGAGGCATTTAGTATGAGTCTCACTGTTGAAACTGAACCTCGGTGCCTTGGTGGTACTTAGACCTTCTGCAGTCACTTGAAAGTTTTGAATTTCCTCAGGAATCTGGTTTCAATCATTAGCTGTGTCTACATCAAGGTTTATTTTCATGTGCATTTTGAAATATTTCATTAGACAACTTGATGGAAATTGAAATAACTTCCTCAAGTTTCCAAAAAAAATTAATTCTGACACATCAAATTTTACCACCTTCTGGTGAGTCTCTGCCTTACCAGAGGCACAAAACTCAGACTAATGTCTCCGTCCAAACCTCCGTCTCAGGAGGGAAACTCTTAATGTTCCTGATGTTTGGGCCATGATAGTTTGGAACGTCGACACCTTGTTAAATCAAGCTGTATGTAGCTGGTCGATTTGCTGGAAGCCAGTAGGTGGAAACATGCCTAAATATCTTTTTCCTTTTGTCATATTTTATGGCCATTATAAATGTTAAAAACTTGAACTCTCCTCTAAACTTTATGAAAAGGAACATTTAAGGCCCTTCATTTTGTCATGAGGGTGTGGTTGGTGGTGGTGAGGATTGACGCTGAGACCCAGGTATGGTGTAGGTGATGAATTTAATGAGAATAACCGAGGAACAGAGCAACGGAGGAACAGGAACGAGGAACAACTGAGGGCACGGGAATACAGACTGAGCACACGACGAGGACCCGACGAGGAACAGAGACAACAGGGGAGACTAAATACACAAGAGGTAATCAAGAGAACTAGACACACCTGGGAAACAATTAACGGGGAAAACGCAGAGACAGAGACTCACAGGGAACAGGACTACAGAAAACTCAAAAATAAACACAGAAAAACACAGATCCTGACACATTTGTTTTTGTGTCGTTTTCCTTGTTTGTCTGAGGCGACGCTCTCATCTCTGAACCTTTTGAAAATTATTTTGGCAGATTATTAACCAGAAATGAATTGTTATTTTTCAGATTACTCAAACCAAACCAGATTTGAAAATGAATGAATATCTGGGAGACTAAATTAGGATTTAATGTTATCATGGATTCAAACATAAATCCTGTTTTTGCTGCAAACACTTGAAAACATGTGAAAACATCCAACTCAGCCTAGATGGATATTTCAGTTTCTCTAGGTTTTAATCTCATGACCTTAACAGGAAAACTGATCCCAGTTCAGCAGGAAGTGACCAGAAATGATGTGTTTGCTGTGCCTGATGAAGTAACATTTCCAGAGAGGACAGTTCCGTCATCTCAGCTCCACCTGCGCCCCCCCCTCCCTCCCTCCCTCCTCCCTCCCAGCCATTTGGGATTACCTCAATGACAGTATGAAAATTTTCTGTCACTTGATAAAAGCCTCCCTCAATTAAAGTTTTTTTTCTCCTGCAGTTTCTTCCTGTGGTGGCAGATGAAACTTGAGCATGAAATGGATTTATTGAAGTTATCAGTGCACAATGGCAAAGTTGGCACAAACAAAAGCCATTTGTCTTTATTCACCAGGGAACTCGGAGAGCAGCCTCATTATACTGTGGCTCGAATTAATCTCAGGCCCTTGTCTCTCCTTTTCACCTTGGCAGCTTGAAACAATGTATTGCAGGTCTGTTAGAATCCCAGACACATATTCCAGCACAGTGCCGGTTACTGATAGACTCACACGTCGGCTGGAGGACAGAGTCTTAGTAAAAAGGCGGCAGGGAAAAGCTTGATGTGCAAAACTAGGTAAACTCTGGATGCCACAGTCTGATCCAGAGCCTGCTGCTCCGTTTGATCTCCACAACAGAGAAGTTAAATCAGGAAAGACGATAGATGTGCTGATTTAAATTCTGTCACTCACTGACTTTGAAACTGTGTAGTCAACCTCTGTGAACATGTGTGCAAACAATACTGAAAGAAGTAAATACATTTTTCCATTCCTCATCTTCCCAAAATAAAATGAAATTCAGACAAACTCTGCGATGTCTGTGAATGTTGATGTTTCTGCGACTTAACATGACACATGTTTAGATTTCTAAACCTTTTGGGCTGCATCCTATTTCACTCCTGTCTTCACCTCCTCATAATGTCCCACTCCTCTGCATTCAGACCTGAAGTGAGTTTTGTCCTGAGAGCAAAGGGTTGGTGCAGCAGAGCCGACCCTGCAAACGGATATGGAAGGTGAGACGTTTGGAACTAAACCAAAGAATCAACCACAAGATAATCCACCGGGAAATCCAACTGTTAACATCTTTCATTTTGCTCTCATGATTCCAGATATAAACCACTGCAATGAGTTGCCTTTAGAAATCAGCTGTGAGTTCAGTGCACACCACACTTTTCAGATTGTTTGCAATAAAAACAGGATCCACTGCCTTGTGTTGGTCAGTACAGTGAAATCTGCAGCTTGAGTTTTACAAAAGTTGAAGAGTTGAATAGTTATAGATACAAATGATGTTAGGAAAGATGAAGAACTGAAGACTTGCAACGCTGGAGGTTGATGAGGAAAAATACGGGGGGAAAGCAAGAGAAGGAGCCAGTGGAGAACAATGAAACCAAAATACTGAATATATTCTATGGAAGGAGTGGACAATGACGGGGAACAGATGAGAAGAGAAAACGGAGGGAGCAGGCAGAGGAAATGAGGAGATGGAAAACAGCTGGGAAAGGAAACAGGCTGACAGGCTGAGGAAGGGATGAAGAACCAAAACATGAGAGACAGGAAATCCTGAAACTAACCTGAACAATAATCAGAAAGAAAGTCTAATTTATAAAATCTAACACAAGGGAAAAACTCAAATGGCAACGTCTAAGAAACTAAACAATAAAGAAATGATGAGAACAGGAGCAGAGATGAAAACCAAAGATCAGACCTCAGGATCTGATCATTATGCAGCTTTTCCAGACATCCAGCTCTATAAATCTCTAAATGCAAAGTTCAGCTTCACTACGCTGTTAAGATCTCTGGAAGCATAAAGTCACTCTGTGAAAATAAGGTTTTATTATTTATGATTTCGTGCTCAGATGGAAATCATAAATATGCATCATGGAGCCTGTATGTGAGCTGAGAGCCGGACGTTATCTTGATCTGTCCTCAGAGCTGTTTGTCTTTAGTTCAGGAGCCAGAAGAGTTTGTGTGATTCTCACTGAACAGCCCAGCAGTAACTTCACAGTCGGACCAAAACCTTTGTGTGTTAACAAACATCTGTCATGGTGATGGTGGAGCCGCCGTGCAGGAGACCAGCAGTGAGCCTGACTGAGTCCTCAGAAGGTTCTGTGACTCTTCGTGTCTCCAGAACTCGGCTGGAGCTGCAGAGCGACCAGGACCTGCCACCTGACACTCACACACTCCTGATCTGTTCCAGGAGGGAATTTAGGGACCAGAACCAGGATGGAGACAACAAACTGTTGCACACTTTGAGTTTTGCTGGACAAACTGGGCGAACTAATAACACTTAACCACAAATACTGAAACGCTGTTACTAAATGTAAGTTATAAAACCCAAAATGTTGGTCCATTTAAAACTCTCAGAGCAAACTGTGAAGTTACTGAAGGTGGCAGAGGCCAATTAAAGGGCTCAGCGTGGCTACAGGGACAGATAAGGCCGATGTATCAGACTCTAACATCAACACGATAGCAGATTCTTGATAATAATTTAGATATTTGGATTAGCACAAGCCATTAAAATAACCCATTAAAAGATAAGTGCGAGGGATTCTGAAGCATTTACTGAGTTTGATTGCTTTTAAGAGGCCTAAATGGATTGAAACTTATTAAAGTTTTTAATCATAAAGTACTTCATAAAGGAGATTATCACACTGTTCACCCTGATTATCACACACTTCACACCCGGCTGCAGCCAGCTGGATAACAGCCACGTCTTTATGTTTGAGTGGCATCTAAAATATGATGTATTCAGTCGGCATAGAAATGAGGCCGATGCAGCGAGTGAAGCTGTCACAAGGTGTCTCTCCTCAGCAAAACGTCGTCGCAGACGTGTTGCCACATCCTGACACTTCCAAGACTCTTTGTTGGATTCTGATCCCCCAGATGTATTGCGACAGCATCTGTGCTTTCATTTTCAATTTCACCGTGTCAACGCCCCATATGGAGCCTGTCTGAAGTCATTTCTGTGCAGACCTTTCAGCTCGTTGTGCTGCTGCTTGGCTCCTTCCACCTGGCTGTCTGGACCCAGATGCAGAACTTTTATCTGTTTCCTTTGTTTCTGCAGAAAGGTTCAGTTATTGACCGCAGCTCTGATTGGACCTTCAGCATCTTGAAGACGAAACGTTTTCTCTCTCATAATCCCAGTCAGCCGAACCGTCGGACACACAACCTCTAAATGTTCCTTCAGTTTTACTAATTTTTCCAGTGACCTTTGATTCTTGAGCTAAACACAAGCAGCAGGTTAAAGCCGAGCGTCTGGATATAAACATGTTCAGACTCCAGATCTTTCACCAGACCTTCACTAACTACTGCGACTCGTTTTGTTCTTTCAGGACAGTTTAAAACTGCATGTGTTTTATTCTCACCGCAGCTTCTGCTAGTCATTATTTAATCGGATACATTTGCAATTATTTGTCATATTCACAGAACGTTTTTGTATTTATGTGATTAAAATTGGTTTTCAGATGTTAATTTCCTTAATTAAATGGTGAACAGGATGGGGCTAAAAGTGCATCCATCCATTTTCTTACACCCTTGTCCCTTAATGGGGTCAGGAGGAGCTGCTGCCTCTCCAGCTAATGTTCCGGGTGAGAGGTGGGGCCACCTGGACGGGTCACCTGGCCGGGTCACCTGTCTGTCACAAGGCAACACAAAGGACAAACATGCACACACTCACTCACACCTAGGGACAATTTGGAGAGGCCAATTAATATGACAGTCATGTTTTTGGACTGTGGGAGGAAGCAGGAGAACCTGGAGAAAACCCACCATGAACAGGGAAAACATGGAGACTCCATGCAGAAAGACTGGGGCTGGGAATTGAACCCAGAACCTTCTTGCTGCAAGGCAACAGCTCTACAAACTGCGCCACTGTGCAGCCCGAGCTAATAGTCCTGAACAATATTATCAATTTATTTTATTATGTTGTGTTTTAATGTACAGCACTTTGTATCAGCTGTGGTTGTTTTAAAGTGCTTTATAAATAAAGTTGGTTTGGTAATGTCAGTCTGGCCGTCCGTCCCTCGGTCTGGTCATCACCTTCCTACATCACCTGCTTCATCTCCCTTCAGATCCGTCTGGGATTTTATTGCTGCTAATCTTTGGAAACAGAAAAAGAAGTTGTGAAAAATGGCATTGATTTTATCCACTGACTTCAACATCTTAGACAACGAAAGTGTAAAAAACATCTGAATATTTTTAAGGCGCCATTGAATTCAAAACGTTAGTGAAGATGTAACCGTGGTGATGGCTGGTGTGTTAGAGCCATTTAGACTCTATTCCCAACATTTCTGTCTCCTTCTCTGCCCATTTGAATAAAGGACACTAAAGTCTCTTAATGGAAATGATTTAAATAAATGAAGAAGTTGCCTTTGTCTTTGAAACCAAAATAAAACTGATGTTGAACTCTAGAAGAAAAAAACGCTGATTTCCTTTTGCTCTCTGTGATATTTAGAGATATGCAGATGAGTCAGGTGGAAAGCAGAGACCTGAACTCGGCGTTAAATGATGAAAAGACAGTTTTATGTTCCAAACTCAGATCTGGCCCATGTAGCTTGTTCACTTGCTGATTTATGCTTTTGAAATATTTTCTTCCAAAGTTGTTGATTTGCTTTTTGATGAAAATAATTTGCATGAATAAACACTGTGAGAGGAGTACAGATGCCGTGTGCGACAGAATTACATGAAAGAATAATGATGAAAGACATGCAGCCCTAATGAGGCATCTGGAGCTGCAAATAAAAGGCAACCTGGTCTTTTCCTTCGCTCTGTGGGAAATTGCTGCTTGTCCTTGGCGCCTTTTGCCTCATTGAGGCTGAGAACTTCGATTTGGTTGCCAAATGGAGAGATTTTTTTTCTCCATTTCTGGCTCCGTTAGAAAGTTGAATAAACGTTTGAAGACTTCAGTGACTTACAGAGAACTCATCAGGTAGCTTCACACCTCTTCTCTGTGAACAGAAACTAAATTACGTCTCATCAAAAGGCACTTTGTTCCTCAGAAATACCAGGAGACCTGCAGCAAACTGGCTGTTCAGGCTGAAAGCAGCAACAGTTGTTTTCCCCATGTGACTGAACACCAGACTAATATTCTCTGTTGGTTATTTTTGGTGACTCAAACTGACACCAGGCAATGAGGCCTAATGTCCCTCAATCTGGCAAAGATTAAATATCACTTTAAAGGTCGACGACTTGGAACAAAACGTGTCTTTTGAGGACAAATAAATTAATTACCACAAAGGTCTTGCAGATGAAAATAATGCTAAAAACCAAAATCAATCAATAAAACTACATTGAACTGGTTTTCATCCCATTCTCTAACATTTTGTAACCAGTGAAATTAGTGTGAAGTTCGGTGAGGATGTTCTGGAGGATCGGCTGCTGGCTCTGTGTCCTCTGACCTCCTTGGCTTCCTTCTTCTGGACTAAATGACTGAAGAAGCTTCAGTTTCATTAGAGGAGGATCAGACCTGAACGCTGCTTCTCCATGTTCGGTTCTGATGCTGGAGGAGCTGAGATGTCTGGAGGGTTGACACAGAAACAAATGATATGTTGGTGCTGAACTAACAGAAGTAAAGTTGATTCTCTCGGTGAAGGACTTCAGAACTGGGTGATGCTCTGCCTTCCTGGGTTTAGTCAGAACTCCAGCAGCAGCGTTCTGGATCAACAGCAGCTGGACCTTTGATTTAGGCCTGTGAAGATGCTGCTGCAGTAATCAATGCAGCTAAAGATAAACACATAGGTGAGTTTTCTAGGTATTATTGGGACATTAGTCTTTCTATCCTGAAAATATTCTTCAGGTGATAGAAGGCCGACTTTGTAATCGTCTTCATGTGTCTCTGAAGGTCCAGGTTCTTCATGACGCCCAGATTTCAACCTGATCTCCAGTTTCCAGCTGTAATAACTGAAGCTGTGCTGATTCAAAGAGCCCAGTCAGACCATGCAACAGCTTAGCAGAAAAACCCTGGATGGGATCTGAACCCAGGACCTTCTTACTGCCAGGCAGCGGCGCCACCATGCAGCCGGGCTGGAGCTGGTTTTATTGTTTCTGACTGAGGAGTCATGTCTAGCATAACCCACCCAGGGTTGTTTAATCTCTTCTGGCAACATGTTCTTCTGCCAATGTGTCACTAAAAAGCAACACAAATAATAACAACACTATAAACTGTTGAGCTTTAATGTTTTCTCTCCACCTCATTGCTGCACTATTTTAAAAACTAATTTAAAGTGTAGAAATAATAATTAGTTTCTGACTCATCTGAGAGACTGGCTGATGAGAAAAGACACAAACTGGAATTGATCATTTATATTTGTGCCTGAGCGACGCGGCCGAGTCCCGTTTCCATTTCATTGATTTTTATCACCTGGGATTTTCCACCAGGTGGTTTGATCATTAAGGTGAGGATGAGCTGCAGGTTTGTTCACATAGTCCTGGTTGTTCCACAATGAGACGAAGGCCTGAGCAGCTTCAGCAGCTCAGAGAGGGAAGCTAACAGTTGGTGCATCATCTGTCTGCCTGGTTACCTGCAGACCGTCTGCAGCGCCGGAGCTTCCAGGCTCCTTCAGCGTCACTTTCACTGCACTAGTGGGAATAGAAAAAACACTCATTGAGCTGATTTCAGAATATTTCAGGGATATTATCTGCTGGATGTTACAGAAGCACATAAACCTCCATTAGTGAAGGATCTGACTGGATATTTTGCCCCCGACGCCCTCAACACTTCCACTAAATGACTATAGATTCCTGGTCACTTCATCAACCTCTATTAACATGCCATCTGAATTCCTAATGGGACCAGTATTACTCCTAATAACCTCCATGCATAAGCAGATGTCAGCAGTATCCAGGCTCAGCAAATTAAAAATACAATATCTGGTCCTCGCCTTCAATTATCGCCGCATCGGAGTCCAATGAATCAGGCTGAGAAGACATGTATTCAGTTAATCCCAAAAACTCTTCTCCAGATCCTTGTGAATCTTCTCCCAATCAGCGTTAAATGACACTGTTTGTACAATGAGCTGATAAAATGGTGATTGAGGTGCATTCAGAGCAATTCACTGGGGAGCAGAAGGAGCAGAGGAACCGATTGGTTTGTGAGGGAAGCTCAGGAAAAAAAGTGCTGCATTACTGCAGGAAACAATGGATACCTTAATGACTAGTTTCCATAAGATAATAAATCAGAAAAACATGCATTGCACCAGGAAATGGAGGATTAAAAACAAACAAGAACCACCACAGGATCCTGTTAAGATTAATTCCTAAGAATACAACAAAGATGACAAATATATATTTAAAAAGTCCATATTTATTCTATCTCAACATTGACACTGTGATAAACATGTCATGACACCGTCATAAACATGTCATGACACCTTCATAAACATGAAGTGACACCGTCATAAACATGACGTTACACTGTCATAAACATGACGTTACACTGTCATAAACATGTCGTGACACTGTCATAAACATGACATGAGAATGTCATAAACATGTCATGACACTGTCATGAACATGTAACACTGTTTATGACACGTAACACTGTCATAAACATGACATGACAATGTCATAAACACGACATGACACAGTCATAAACATGTCATGACACTGTCATAAACATGACGTGACACTGTCATAAACATGACATGACAATGTCATAAACATGACGTGACACTGTCATAAACATGTCGTGACACTGTCAAACATGTCGTGACACCTTCATAAACATGAAGTGACACCGTCATAAACATGACGTTACACTGTCATAAACATGATGTTACACTGTCATAAACATGTCGTGACACTGTCATAAACATGACATGAGAATGTCATAAACATGTCATGACACTGTCATGAACATGACGTGACACTGTCATAAACATGTCATGACACTGTCATGAACATGTAACACTGTTTATGACACATAACACTGTCATAAACATGACATGACAATGTCATAAACACGACATGACACTGTCATAAACATGTCATGACACTGTCAT
>CAEGAF010092499.1:0-59299 GCA_903067075.1 Micropoecilia bifurca | reverse complement strand
CAGTAATGATTTATTGGTTAATGTCAAGTTGTCGTAACAAAGACATTTTGAATAATGTCAACTTTGTATTAAAAGTGCCACAATTTACCGAATGACGCTTTATGACAAAAGTCATAAATATTCATGAAGGCTCATTCATGTTCATGACAGGTATTAATGACAGTGTCATGTCAGCCTTATTCAACCCCCTTCAAATAAAGTGTTACCGAACTCTTTTTACACCAAACTAGATTATGACGAGCAAGCAAGGCGCTGCGTAGGCATCTGAGTTTATGCTACTCAATTTTTTTTGCTAAGACTCTTGATGTAAGTGCTGACTTTAGCTGCATTTTTGTGATTGTCTGAAACGAGGACAGTTAATTCCAGGAAAATACAGAGCCACTCCTCCTCAAGATAATGTGCTTTAGGTTGTAAAAGTAGTCCTAAAGGGCTTGGGTGGGTTTGAGACATACCATGGACTCCTTTAACCATCACCCTAGTATCCACTTGTGAAAGAAAGCAGGCCAAAAATCAGCCCACTTTAACACCGGTACATCTTCACAAGTGGAAAAACAAAGCCTTGATCCGTCAGTTAAACATTTTTCTATCGTCACTGTTAAAAGTTCATCGGCCAGACATTTAGTTAGTTCTTTTCTTTGTGACTTTTTTCAGCTTTACTTCAGTTCTATTTGTTCTTCCAGAAACAAGGACATCTAATAAAACTGGTTCTTTTCTTTATTCTCTGAAGGTGTCTCAGAGCCTGGCTACATTATCCCACACTGGAGGCATCAGTTTAAAAACCTAACATTGGATGTCCATGGAGATCACTTTTAAAGTTGGTTTGTCCTTGTTTTTATTTAGTCCAGTAAGAAATGTTGAATCAGACTTTTATAGCCCTTTGGTCCCGTCCAAGTTTGGCTTGAGCAAAAAATAATATAGGAAAATCAGGTTTTGTTAGCGCAAGTAATCAACCACATTTAGACATCAAAAGTTGCATTTACTTGGATCTAAACCCCGGTGGACAGCACTTTTTGTTTTATGTGCTAAAATCCCACTTTGTCTTTGTTGCTACTTTCATTCTCATGTTCATTTATTTTTGGTAAAAACAATGTCTCCAGTTTCGGTATGATCCACAATCCTTCATTGCATTTTGGTAGGATTTTATGAATTTACAAACAATTCCAGAATAACAATAAAGCAATACATATGGATGGTTTTATAAGACTATTCAAAGTATATGCTCAAACATTTTTTTTCTATTTGTGTGAACATATAGATAAAACTAAAGAGTTTCACTTTAGCAGATTTTATTACTACTACGACTGTTACACCTCACTCATTGTGTGAACATATAGACAAAACTAATGAGTTTCACTTTTGCAGATTTTATTACTACTACCTCACTAAGTTCAACTGACTCTTTCATTTGTTCTTTTTTGGATCTGAAACACAAGTAGCTCCAGATCTGCACACCAAAAGCAAACTTAACTTCAAGTCACCTCTCAGATCCACCATTTCTTAGCAGTCATTCTTTAAGTTCAGTTCACACCGGAATTCATCTTACTACCCGACACGGAGATACACTGACACGGAGTTGCAGATGTAAGCATACTTTGAATGTATGAGCTGTACTTCCCCTGTGGTAAGACTGTGCTGCTGCTAAACTGGGTGTGGAGCTCAATGATTTTATTACCAAAGACGCAAAAAGAGAAATCCCCAAATGAGCCTGACATGCAGTGCATAATATGTCACTCTTGCTCTAACAAAAGGACTCAGTGAACTCAGACAGAGCAGGTCCCAAATTCTGATCATTACACTGGATTTATTACAAATGGCAGTAATGCGGGGGATTTACCGCACTACCACAGAGGAAAATAATAATGTGTTTAGATTTATAGGTTAAAGAAAGAATAAATATTTAACATGTAGCTCTATGCAAAAGTAATTTCTTTGCACTTTACTAGATTAATAATTGAATTGTCCAAGCTTTTATTAAGTTGCTCTTTTTCAGTCTTTTCTACGATGTCCTGTCTAGTTCTTGTAATTGGCCTGACAGGAAATGGCTCAAACAACCAAAGAGAAAATATCTGAAACTTTATATAGCTGATTAATAGCATCTGAAACACACATCAGGGCACAAGACCAAAGAGATGCATGAACATTAAGCTGTTTATCTGATATCATTTAAAACTATTATTACCCTAACTATTTTGTACTTCATATTTCTCAGTTTCCAGAAAGTGGAACAAGTTGTGTTGTTGTTACAGGAAGCTGGTAACAGTGTCTAAAGATCCCAATTAAAATTGGTTCTTCACCATGAAAGACTCATCTCTAGGGTTTTGAAAACTTTCAGCCTTCTTGTTTTTGTGTACTATCACAAAAAATATAACTAAAAATCCTCTTGAGCTGATCAGACCCCAAGGAGAAAATGAGAGAAAAGAAGCATATGTCTGACAAAAAACACTAATGGACCATCAGAAAGCATTAAAAAAATCCTAAGAAACAATTTAAAAGCTCACAAGTTTGGCCCTATGTAAGACGAGTGATTTAAGATGTTTTGGGGAGGTTTTCTCCAAAGATCTTGTGTAAAAGTTTATTTGCAACTGTTTTATTGCTTTATGGAGCAATTTCTAACAATTTGCTAGCTATTTGGGGGTGCTGTGGACTTTTTGGAAATTTGCCATAATACTTTCTGGAATTTATTGTGATGAGAATATTACTGACAGCACAAAATATGATTGAAAAAACTAATCAACCCTGAGGAACTTAAAATACTGAAAATAAAACCTATTTATTACCAAACAGCCTACCTGACTAACACCAGTTACGAGATGTTCAACCACATATTTAAACATTATTACAGACTTAATTCATGCTCTCACGATACCAATAGTTTAAAAACAGCAACAGTAGGAACCTCAAAAATATATTGTTTTTTTGGAATTTGAGTATTTGGACTAAAGGATTTACTCTAGCGGGTGGACATAAAGACCAGCAAGGCTTCCATTATAACTTTACCTTACCGTCCTATTTAATGATGTTAATCTTATATCATATTACTGTAAATGATGCCCACAGACTATAAAAAGATACTGATATTTTTATTTGGTGTTTAACACCCCAACAGGTCGCTCAAATATTTAGTATTCAGCATGACTCACAAGTGATGTCCAAAAATATATTGACTATTGGCTTATTTAGACCACGGGCAAATCACTTTTTTTGTTTCAACAGGAATACATTGGCCCCACGACCCGACCCCGGATAAGCGGAAGAAAATGGATGGATGGATGCAATACAGTCACAGTGAAACTAATGCATAAAACTTACAATGAGCATATATATGCATAAACAAAACAAATTTGCATATTTTCACAAATTTAATAACAGTTCTAATGATGTGCCAATCCGTCTTCATGCCTAATTTACATTATACACACTCTTGACTTGCTAAGAGCGTGGTTGCACTTTATAAAATAGTTGCCAAGTTAAACACGGTTTCTAGGAACTGAATGGGTAGCCATAGCAGCCATTCACAAACGGAGGTCAACATTGACAACTGCTGATTTGGAGAAGGCAGACATCACCAATCTTGTTAAAACTGATGTCTGGACAACTCATCAGTTTCTTATCAGTACGTGTGTTTGTTATAGGAAATTGCCTCGATGAGAATGGCTCGTTTATTAAGCTGAAAACTAAAAACAGTTGTTTTTTTCCCCTACTTGGGCATCACTGAAATGTATTCAGGTTTGACCCTGGTGTCTCGGAGCAGAAATTAGTTAAATGAAATCTTTAGAAGCTTGACAGGCATTGGGTCAGGTGTTTTAGTTTAAGTAAAGAAAGGTATGAGGCCTCTTGCCCCCAGGAGTAACCTCTAAATGCCATGGCTACTCATACATCAGGTAGCCCGCTAATTACACTGCTCCTTCCCAATCAATCCTTGCCATTCTCTGGTGTTTTCTTCCATTATCCATGAGTGCCTGGCTCTGCTCTGTTCTTCGCACACAAGCCAAGGCCCTAATCCATCAGGGATACATTACATGGGAGCCTCCAGTGCTCCTGGCAATCCCTTGCAATTGTTCAGCTCAGAAAAAAAAAAAAAAACTGGGACCACTCCTGTGTTGCAAAAGTAAGTTATATTGCACATACTGTCACAACCTAAAGTATCCTTTTGGTGTTACATAACACCTTGTTCCCACCGTAGAGCTGCGGGTGAGTTTTAGGGGATTGTGTACGGACGGGAGTATGTCAGAATGAAAACTATGCAGCATTCCATCGGCCCATTCATTCATTCGTGACGGGGCTCGGTTTGCCACATGGACCCCTGACTGCTCAGCACACTGTGAAACAGGGGTGTTAAACAGTCAGGATTTAAGAGCAAGCTGGAGGTGTGTGAGTCTTTGGGTATAATTATTTTTTTTCCGTCACATGCTCACCATTGTTTATGCAGCTATAAATAGGAAAAATGTCAAACAATTTGAGGGTGTTCTACGTTGTGCGGAGCAAAGCAGGAAGGACCACTGCTGCAATGTTGAAAATAGTATGAATTAGAATGTATTGTCGACTGTAAGCTTGGAATTTACCAAAAACATTTTTAGTAGTTTTCCTTCCTCTTGCGCCGCTCTCATAAGTGGATGAATTCATATTGTGAAAAAAAATGTCGGTTTAGTCACTGTCAGCAATTCAAAATAAAGGACAAGGCATAATGCGCATAACAAGTTTAAAGTCCCTTTCTTGAGATAAAGAAGAAAGTGGCCAGTATTTCCCAAATGTATGAAGTCCCACACTCCTTATTCCCCACCTGTAGGCTACACAGTCAGCTAGCTTAAAGATGGCAGCCACACTCTTTCCTTGCTTGGTTGTTTGGAAACATCTAGTCATGAAAAACATGGACAGTCAAGGAACAGGTTCCACTCACTTTAATGAAGCTAATACTGTTAAAGCTAGAGTTAGCAAGCTGCAAGTTGCATGTCTGTAAAGTAGATGACTGCATGCTAGCTCCCCACACAGATAGCCTAGCTAATTTAAAATGTCAGCTTGGTATACATACGCAACAAAAAGATTTTGTATTCTGTACTGGGCTGAAGCCATATGAAGGTAACCCAAGTTTTTAAAAAGTGAAGTTCAAAATTTTCACAATATTAATTGAAGTCATTTCAATGAGATGCCAAAGAGAGTGATGATGTGACAAAAGCTAACTCCAGCTGTGTGGAGCAAAGAGAATCAGAATAAATGAACCAGCTAATTTTAGTTTAAAATTGGGGTGTCACTTGAGACATTTTTTAAACTTTGACAACTAACTTAAGTTGAACCCAACAGAACATTTGTTTTCAATTATCCTGTTAACACTGTGAAACTGTGGTACTGTGACTCAAAGTTACAACATCAGTTAGCTGATGGTTACGAACTTCAGTAACTTGTTTGTTGTGCTGCTATTTGTAATAATCTGTAAAATGTAAAGTGTATTCAAACACAATATATTACAGAAGCATAAAGAATGTAGGTTATTGCAAGTCTCCATGAAAACTGGTCTTGCTTGTAAGAGCAGGAGTATCAGGTGACAGAGGCTCTGTTATCAAGCCAAAGAGTGACAGATTTGAAGGATGTCACACAAAGTGTCACAAACTATTTACAGAAAACAGGAAAAGATTTTAGTTACCTACTTGAGGTCTGGTTTCTTATGTTGAAGGTTGCACAGAAACAACTGGGAGCTTTCTAGCAAGTTGTGGGGCGGAAGGAATCCTTGGAACTTAATATCCACAAATGTATGAAAAGACTGTTGTGGCAATAAAACTTGTAATACCGTGGAGATTATTTGCTCAGACTCATGCTTCTTCATGATCATGTGATCTCATCATGAATAACTAAAAACAAAAATACAGACTATCGTAATAGATCAAAAAAAGGAAATGTGATAAAGATAAAACACAGAATTATATTCAAAGAACTTTAAATAATTTATAATGTCAGATTAAAGTCTTCTTCACCCTGAGCTAGAAAAATACACCAACACCCACAAAGATCTACTGTCTTCACTAGAAAATTTAGAAAATTAGTACAATGTGAAATGTAGCAGGTATTTCTTGGCCCCACCGTAAATCAACACAGATAGTAATTTGGCACAAAAGTAAAATTGAATTGCTGCTTTTATTACTGGAACCATGTTACTTGTCAGACCAGTTAGCAGGATTTGCTGAGTACCGCCTGTACTAGCACCGCAGAGACAATACTAAAATTGTATTCTATCGTAAAATTTGTCCACCAATTCTGGTCCCAAACCAATTTCTAATTGCAAAATAATTATTTAACCCATAGTTTAAATAATGAGCAGTGATTCTTAGGCAAATATTTTAGAAAAACCTTGAGGCACTGATTTAAGGTGTTTTCATCCATCAACTGCAAGAGATAGTTTTCAGAAAAGGTCTAAATGTTGTCTCTTCTCACCAGTCTCAATTGTTAGCGTAAGTATATTAATTCTTATAGTTCCCAATTAGGTATTTAGTCATCAGAGTAAAAAAAAAGCTGTAGAAATACACTAAATAAAGCTGCAAGCTTTCAGTTCTCCTTTCTTAATCAGAGGCAAATAGGAAACTGTATCAGGAAAAGAGGGTAAATAAACAGAAAGCCACAAACAGAATCATCTAGATGAGACATGATCGTATTGGAGTTTTGAGAAAAAAAAGGCATTTCAAAATGATAAAGACAGGAATGCAAAACACTGTTGTTCATAAACCAGAGAATACAATAACAAAAAGAAAGAACATGCAAAACCATCAGCTCACCTGGACTATGGGGTTTTCCAGTAGAAACAGGTGAAACACACACAAAGCTTCCAATAGCATCAGACATTGGATATGCAAACGAACTAACAAAAACTAAGCCCCCGAGGGACAGATCCTCATTTGAAAGTCAAAAAAACTGCTCTCTCTTTCTTTTTCTCTCTCTCTCTCTCTCTCTGAACTCAAGATGCTTCCTCACTGTCACTATCTATGAGAACAAGAGTGAGATTTTTTTGATGGGAACATTTCTATTGCATCCCAGAAAGCTTTTCATCTCAGGAGTCTGGTCTTTAGGGGGTTGGGGTAGTTCTTGTGTTGCAAGTCTGCCTCTTTTCTCTTCCAAGCCATTCTTTTCTTTTCAGATGTAGGTCTTAGGCTCTGTGGGTGACAAGACGCCAGACTCTCAAATCTGTTATGTTAATGAGGAAGGAACACGTTCAATAAGGAATAGCAGAATTCATATAAGTAGAGTTCGGAGCGAATATGTGTGCGAGTACGTCGGGAGCAGAGCAGGGCTGGACTGGACTACAGGTCCCCCAGAAAAGTTAATCTAACACGGACAGGCGCAGACAGTCATGGTAAACAATCGTGTCGCGTTAAATCTTTGCGGGAATATCACAGAAGTAGAAATGGCGAGGCGAAACGAAAGAGGGTTGAAAAGTGGCAGCGTGCGCGTCAGCATGTCGAGCGAGTTAGAGCCGTACACACACACAGACGTTGAATGGAGCAGAGGCCCGCTCAGCCACAGGCACACAGCTGCCCACTGGCAGAATGGCGCTCTAATAGGGCCTTTTGCTTGCAACACAAAGGCCTTGCAAATGTTAGCATCTTAAGCACACACAGTGCAGCGCAGAGTGATCTCCTTGGAAAAAAAAGAAAAAGGGAGAAAGAAAAAAAAAGAAACCAGGCTTAGATTGCTGCCATAAATTATGCTTCCAGCATGTCAAAAACAAGCCCGCTGACTAACAGTGCCAGAGCTGTTGTTGAGTACAAGTGCTGCACGCCAAAGCTGCACTTCATTAAAGTGACTGCCAGCAACTGAACAATGATTTGCCAGGGTATCTGGCCACTTTTGAGTACAGCTGCGAAGCCTCCACCACACTCAGTATTAAAAAAAAAAGGAAACTTCTGTTAAATGGTTGATTGCATTTTCTTTACTCGGTAATTAAATACTTTAAGGGCAGAGTAAAATTGAACTAATTTTAAACTTGAGATGTCATTTAAAACCTTTTGACAACTGACTTGAGTTTGAACAATAATGCCTCGTTTTATTAAATCAATAAACTGAATTGACCTTTAAAAACCAGCCAATTCAACCCCCTGTACACGTGACCCAAAAACTTGAGCGCAGAACTGAAAGACAAAGAGTTGGACCGGGTCGAGGAGGGTAATCATCAGACAGGCCATGAAAACAGGTTCACATGACAGGATCTGATGGATCAGGACTGCTTGTTCCCAACAGGCATTGGCTAGATGCACGATTCTCACAGTGTGATAACCTTGATTAAAAATTCCATGGCTTCACTGTATTATGGTTATTAAAAATTGATCCAATTGCCTTAAAGGCAACTAAACTTTTCTACAACCACTAAAATAAGTATTACAGTCCTCAATAATGTCATCTATGTTACTACTTATTATTTTGTTTCTCGTCATTTGTTTTTGGTACCACTCTTGTGTGTCTACATTGTTTTCTCAGACAGATAATTCTGAGCCAAAATTATGTTTAGATTATGGTTCTATAGACCAAATTGACTCTGTTTGAGTTCTTTTTAAGTGTAGACCACTGTTGTGATTTGGCAATTAAATGTGCGCAGTATAAACAAGCTGAAATGATCGGATACTACAAAAAAAAATTAAAAGCAAGCAAACACTTTTGGCTACTGCTCATTAGTTGCACCCTGCAGAACCATGCTGCCATCACTATTTCATCCCCACACTATGACTGTCGATGCGTTTTTGGAAGTGGGACGTGTTAAAAACAGAAAGATTTTAGCTTCTTGCAAGTGAGATGATGGTGATGTAGTTTTCTTTCAGCCTGCTGACAGGCAGTGCAAATCAGTAAGTATTGAAAGGGAGGCACAGAGGAAAAACCTTTAAGTCACTTCTTTTTTTGGCATCTCATTAAAAGCACTTTAAGACAGAAGAAAGTTTACCCTTCTTTTGAACCTTGGAATGCCTTCATACAATGCACGACATGCCTTCCTGTGATATTGCATAGATGGTATATTTTGGAAATCAAAGGAATGAGCAGCCATCAAAATTCTTTCACACAGATAAGAAATACTCTGTGCAAGCTATCTTCGAGACAAACCGGTTTTGTTTTTTTTTTGTTGTTTTTTTTTCTGGGAATCACCCCTATCAACATCTCAAATGTAATTAGACACTAGAGCTGACATGAGATTAAATCTTTTTGCCTAACTATGCTTTGTGTCGACCTTAAACTTCGTTTGGCTTCATTTTCTACTCGTAAGGGCCATTCGCAGAGCAGGATTTGCGAAAGAGCCTGTGACATTTCCTGTTTTGCTGACCGAATTTGTCCCCCTTCCTTGCACGTTACGGCCCAAGCGCCGCCGTGGAGGCATCCGAAAGGCCCCTTTTCTAGGTATTTCCCATTACGGTGCAAAAACCAGTTCTCTGTGTTCTTGTGTTTGTGGTGTCCACAAAAGATCAACCAAGAGTCATAAAATGTTAAGCAAGGCAAAACATAAGTCAACATGCTGACTTCCTAAACATCCCCCAACCCCAAAAAAAAAATGATTCGCCCAATGACATGGGCTGCTGAATACTTTATTACCACATTCTGAGTGCCCCCATTTTATTATTATCAAAGGCTGCAATAAAGAGGTTTCAAAATTAGGCTGGTGTAGGCGGCCTATTCGGAAAAACTGCAGATGATTTACTGTACTAACATTGTTATCGTTTCTTTTTATAGTGGTTTCAGTTTCGTGTGTAATAACCCAAGTTTATTGTATACGACCGTCATATAGAGGCATAATCATCTTGGAACACCAGTGCATATTATCAAATGTCCTGCCACATTTGCCTGCTGGGTGTAGCAGCAAAATCACTGCAAAAAAAAAAAGAACAAACAAAACATCTTTTTTTTGAGAACTGTCCTTAGAAAACCTTTATAATTAGTGATTGAAGATTTTTATCTGTAGAGAGGAAGGGAAAAAAATATATGTGGTGGAGATTGAGTGAGAGATATGGAACAAAGCTTGAGCATGTCTCTCTCTCTCTCTCTAGGTCTCTAGGTCTCTTCTCACAACTGTGGTGAGGAGCTGTTAGTCAATATACACTGCAGAACAACCGCACTGCCAGCCTGCCTCTCTGCACACTGGTACTGCATCTGCAGAGTCAGTTTCATTGCTTTGACTGTCACATGAAAGGCTGCCTGTTATCTATAAGTGCTTGTGTTTTACCAGTCCTAAACATTTGAAGCTATTTATTAAGCCTCAACTTTTCAACTCCAAACTTTAAAGAAGTCATTCACTGAAGCCGTCATTATCCAGTATTTATCTCTTTACTTTGATTATGTTAGTTGAATTTTTTTTTAAAAAAGTAAAATACACACAACCACACGCACAAGTTTTCTTTCTAGTCCCCCCCTAAGTATCCTGCCTGGACTTCAGGGGAAACCCAGCATGAGCCACTGTAAACTTCTGAGAAGTTCAAGCAGAAACATCAAGATGCAAGCTGTTAGAACAACTACGAGTCTGAGTGAATACTACCTGGTCAGCAGAGGTCTTCTTTTGAAGTTATGTCATCTTCAGAAAAAGAAGAGAGAAAACGAGATTTTGTTTTTCTCGCAGCTGCAGCCGACAGTTCAGCGTCCTCCACTCAGGAGTGAGAAGAACTGCGAGGAACAGAGCTGCGGGCTTCAGACTCCACTTGATCGTAACAATATCCGCGTCCACATCAAGCAGGACGGCGGAGGGGGGAGCCGAGAGGCACCGAGGGCGGAGAACAAGCTTATCTGAAATCTCGCGAGGCAGCGGCTAACACGTAAAGGGCTAACACTAACTATTAACGATAAAATGTTTCAGTAATACCTACTTTTAACCAGGTTTTAAAAAACTAGTATACTACTACTCTCCCCTCCTCCCCCCTGCTCGTTGGTATGTTCCGTTCTGCTGCGATTCTCCTCCCACAGCTCCTGCTGGTTTTTACTACGCAGTGTAGTCGTGTTAAATGTAAGACGACGTAGTTACACTTCAGTAGGTTAAAATTTGTTTAGGTTTAGCTGCAGTTCTTCAGAAAAGCAACAAAACAGGATGGAAAAAAAAACGTCTGGAAAATGTTGTAAATAAAAGGCCGTTGGTAATTCTCATACAACATATTCAAAGTATTGACGTATTGACAGACATTTTAATACAGGAATACAGTAAGACTTGTGTTTTACTTGTGCACCCCAGTTTACTCTGAAGACAAAAATGTCTAATTTTTAAGTGAAGGAAAATAGAACAAAGTGTTCCCTGAAATCTAGAATTTGGTATGGAAAACTCAAGAGGTTTTTCACCAACCCAAGTCTCAAAATCCAAAATGGATGCCCTTTTTTATTTTTATTTCAATGTACGTTTTGGAAACAGTTTGAGAAGTTTACAAAGACAATTAATCCATCTTATGCCTATAACCCATTATACTTTGTTTGAATTACATGACTTGGCCCAGTGTTCTTGCATGTAAATAAAATAAAAACACCCACCCATCATTTAAATAGTGGATGAATTATAGTTTTATCTGATGATGTACTTCCTTATATACAGCTGCTGTCAAGTCCATTGCTAAAAACATAGAAGGGAAGTGAAAATCAAATTTCATTAGACATTGATCTGCCAATATCCTTTTAAATCTGCTGAGTGTACGCAATTTGCGGATTTGACTATTTGAAAGTGACAGCTTTCTGTTGAAAAATCATGGATGCAGTCAGAAATAGAAAAAATAGTATGCCATGCACTGATTATTCAAACAAAAATCCAGCCAGATATTTCAGCAGGGCTGTTAATTCGTTTAATTGGCTGTGTTTCTTCAGAGGTCAGGATATGGCTAATCCCAACTGATTTCCCTTTGTGGGCTAAATAAGTAAGTACACAGGGTTTTCAGTTTCAATTCCAATTGAACCTTTTTACATTCATCTTGGATCATCTACTATTGGTAACTAGTGGAGACCTAAATCCTCGTTTTCAGGAATGGACCAGTTTCACTTTATGCACCCGTTCAACACGTACTCATTACAATTACAAGCTAAATTTCGCTCCGTAATTGGTGCAGATGCAAAATAGGACATGTCAGTAAATGTGTGATTATCAAAACAGATTATCAAAGATTTATCAAAATTGCATAAAAGCTTACAAATAACAAAAAAGTTATTTTTGCTGTAACTTAGCAGAGGTTATACAATCAATCAATCCTCCAGCAACACCACCAGTTGTAAGATGGGCAAACCAGAATGACTGTGAGGTGATTTCCTTTGTTTGGTTTTCATGGAGATAATCAAAATGTTACATCGCCAGGCCAAAGAATAATAGCCTGCTTTACAGGCATATGCCTTTCACCTCCTTTGTTTAGGTATATTCCAGTGGCAGTGCCACATACAGGCCTCAATACAGTAACAATTTAAAGCAGTTTTTCAAAATATTAAAAAAATTATATATAAAACCACTGATTCTTCTCCAGCTGCAGAATTATTAAAATATTTTTCATAGAACTCCTGTGTTTAAGAAGTTGTTCTTAATAGCTCATGTTTATTGGCTGTGGGTGCTGTTTAGATGTATGTCATGATTAATTTCTTCACATTTAATGTGCAAAACCAGAAAGAAAAAATTAAAACTGTAATAAAATCATTTTAGAGTAGCATTAAAGGGAGCCTAGGTGCAACCAGTGGCGTATGCACCACACATTGAGAACCACTGAATCCTGGGCAGTCATTACTCCAAAAGGCAGAGTGTGAATGTTTCTCACTGTCAGACAGACTTCCACATCCTGCTATGGAAAAGTTCACCGCTACATGCTGGAGCAATTCACTTCAATCCACAAAAATCCTGTTAGGAGACCTTCAAACATGTTTCCAGGGAGATGAGGTGAAAAATATAAATATTTGCAGGATCACGCTTGAGAAGTTGAAATGAAAGCACAGAATGTTGCTGGCAAGTCCTCCAGCGGGTTGTGGCATCAAGTCCAAAAACTTTCTTTAAAACGAAACTTTAAAACCTTGACAGAAAATTTGTTTAGGTTGGTAAATCTTCTGTGAAAATTTGATTTACCTCTTTTAACTTCATAATAAACTTTTAAAAGAAGCAGTCCTAAAACTGTAAGAATAATGTATTTAAAAAATTTGCATATTGACACTAGCAAGAATTCTTTCAGTTTAAAAGGCTGTTATGTCAACTTTAACATAAAATACATTAGTTATTGTACTGCTACTACTGATTAAAGCTACCAATTAGGCTTTCCCACAAAATCTATCAAACCCATGAAACCTGTCAGTCAGCTTTTCTATTTATTTTGTAATATTGTTGTAAATCTTTATTTTAGATCAAACATCCCCATTGGACTGATAAGCCCTTTCCTCTCTTGACTTTGCTTGCAACCTATTCAAGATCTTTAGATTTTATTTTATTTTATTGCGGGTTAAGTTTTGAAGTCAATTATTGTCATCATCATGGTTTGTTTCAACTTTGCCACCCAAATCAATATCCATTATAACTTTGGGCTCATCATTATAATGGGTCAGTCAGGTCAAAGCACTCACAAGCAACCTGAGTGCTTCAGAATCTGTTAAAAATGACAAGTTGCTCAACGTTTAGTAAAACCTCTTGTGATGTCACGAGCTCCTGCTGTGAAACTTGTTTACTTCACAGTACACATTCAATGGAGAAAGAAAAATAAGATTTAAAAGAAGTCTCTAGAAGTACTGCTTTAGAGAGAAAACTAGAATTGTATCAAAGAGTGTGAACCTGGCAGGTTACATGGCATTCAAATATTATAAGACTAAGACTTTGTGAGACTTTGGCACAAGTCTGAAATAATCTGCTGCCTGATGTGACACATCTAATGTATTGCATGAGGAACTGAGCAGAAACTCCTCACAGGACGTTTCACTTCATGGGAAAATCTCAGTGTTGTAAATGTGGGGATAACATACGTTATCCAGGCAGGATATCCACAGTCTTGTAAATTTCCAGGCAGTAATTCTTGTAAATCTCAGATGCGTTTACCCAACAACAGTGTCTCAACGCAGACGGCTTCCATTGGGACGCTCGCCTGTGCGGCTCGCAATTACCATCCAGTGCTTGGCAGATATTAATGACGCCATTGAGAAAGGAAGAGGGCAGACAAGCACCTCTCCCACAGAAGTCACGGCCTCCTGTTTATTCATTGTGTCAGAGGTTCTTAATCTTCATCCTAGGGACCCCCAGTGCTGCTGGTTACCATTTTAACAAATTAGATTGGGCCTATTCTCTGCATGGTTGGAAAGACAAATTTAATTTACAACCTAGTGAGAGAGAACACTGGCTGTTGGGACTCTCAAAGAAAACATTACAAAGACATGACAGGGATTACATTTTAATTTATGGCACGAGGAAAAATATTCAGCAAAATATGAATGGACTGCTAGGTCTCCCTGCAGGTACAAACTAAATCTAGACTTCTGTTTGATAAAAAAAGAAAAAAAGTCACGATAACTGAAAGTGTTAGGATTGTGTTTAAAATCAAACTAAGTACTATACAACAATCAAACTGAAAGATTAAAAAATATCTGAGTCAAATGAAACAACAAAAACTCAATTTAGTATAAAGAAAAACAATCCCAGTCGACTGCTCTGGATTTGCTTTATTGCAATACACTATAGTCGTGATTTGTACAAAAGATCAAACTAAAATATGTGGTCTCAAATAGAAAAAAAAAAGAAAAAGAAAAAAAAAAGACAAACATTCACTTGAGAAACTTCAATCAACGCACTCTCTTGAAGATTAGTGCTGCCACACTGTTGCCAATTCTTCCTCCAAACTGGAAGCTGGGGGTAGGCAACTCCTGTACAAATTCAAACCCTGTAAAGAAAGCAAATTTAAAAAAAACACAGAATACCGCCAAGTTAAGAAATACCCATCAAAACACAAGCAGCTACTCATTTCTTTTGGCTATAAGTAACTAAAAAGAGGTTAAGCCAGCAGGAAAGTGAGACAACCATCCGTCCCCCATCTGTGCTGCTTCCTGGGGTCTAGTAAAGGCAAGCTGTCAGTGTGACAGAGGAGATCTCAAGGCTGTTCGGCCCCCTGCAGGCTCTCCAGAGTGACTGCAGGGAGACGAGTGACAACCAGTGGATGCTTGCCTAAATTTTAACTGTACAGGCCGTTGTTCCCTGCAGCTCAACAACCTGTCAAGTAATTATTGTGACTTGAGGAACTGTATGTGGTTTTTCTGGACTGAGAGTTAGACAACAAAACAGTTTGAGATAAAGCTGCTGCATGCCAGAGAGACAGCACTGGAAAAAAAAATATTGATGTGCCAAAGACGATCAGCAAAGTTTGGCAGCTCCTTTTCAGCTCAACTAGCATTTGTTTGAATGTGTAGTTTTATATTATTTAATCCAATTTTAGCTCTTAAAATAGTTAGAGGGTCTCACAAAGCCTCAGTAGGGAATGATGCATTTTATGTGACAGTAGTGGTGCATGACTTTAGCTGACTTTTTAAAAGGTGTTAGTTTGGTAACTTGAATGCAAAGCGAATTGACTTGCCTGTCAGATCCAAAACCAAGAACCCAAGACAAGTTTAAAGTTGTATAAAAAGTTAAAGTTTTTAAGTAAGTTAGGTTGTGGAGTTCTTTTTTAAATAAGTACTCATGAAGATCTTATATTTAAATCATTATGGTCTTCATTGATTTACATTTAACCAAGTGAAACATGGAGAAATTGTGCTATACATGTGAAATTCGTAATACTGAGATTGGGGGAAACTAACTCTGTTTAGATCCGTTTTCCAGGAATACACTATGAAATATCAACTTTAAAGTTGAAAATATTCAAACAAACTCGACAAAATATGATCACGTTTTAACATCTGAAACAATGGGTTTCCTCTCACCTTCACAGAATCTCTCCAGCAGCTGCTCTTTCGTCCAGTTACAGGAGGTGATGGCAAAGATGCCGCTGTCCTTAAGAGCATCTCTGAGGGTGTGGACATACAGTTTCTTGCCCTCCTTGTTGTCATCTGGGTTTAAACTAATTGCATCAAAAGTTCCTTTGTCAATGCAGACATCAAAACCTGCGAGTTCTCCACTGCAGTTCAGGAAATCCATCTCCTAAAAATAGTGGAAAGGTGAAAATTTGCTGGTCGACTCTACAGTAGGAAATGGAAATAGTCATGTTTCTACTACTTCTACACAAGCGTAAGAACCAACAGTAGCACTATTGAGAGAGTGAACCCTCTTTTGTGGACAGAGCACAAAATACCAGACCTCCAGTGTGAATCCAGCAGCCACATACTCAACAGCCGTGTCCCACAAACTACCAGCTTCATGGAGGAATATTAACATTGGCTATACCTAGGCTTAGAAATCTAGAAATATTTTTTGCAGATGACCAACATATAGGCATGCAGAACTAAAAGACGTACAAATGTGAACTGAGGGGGACTTGAGATGGCTTCAGAACTATAACTGACCTATAAAAGGCAAACACGCTCTGATTATTTTGGCAACCTCCAACACTGCCTAAATGATAGCGATGCCAACATTCCTCTCTCTCACATGCTCTCACCACTGTGCTTCCCCTGTCCAGCGGGGGTCAATATTGACTTTTGATGGCAGCCCGGGCAGAGAGCACACCTTAGTGGGTGTGTTCATGTAGAACAGTGGTGTCTAAAGTCGGTCGGTCCCTCCAGGGACCGCCGGCGCGCTTTAGTCCTTTCCCTGGCTCAACACACCTGAATCACATTATGGTTCATTAGCAGGAGACAGTTAGGACCATTTGAATCAGCAGTGTTGGGGCAGAAAGTCATCTAAAACCAGCCGGACACCCATGACGAAGCTGCAAACGCATGCACATTATGTGAGAGATAACAGTCATTACACAATTTATGGACCACCATGCGTCTATAAGCTGTTTTGATACTGGTTTATGTGGACAGCGGTGCCACTTTGGTTTGAGGTGGGAAGACCTCCATTACCTTCAAGGCTTTTCCTTCCCATCTAACTACCCCACACGGTAAACACAGCAAAGGTTTCTCAAACATTGGCTGGCTCAGACTCACTTTACGCAGAAAAATGTGCAGTTCGACATAAATGAATCCATATAAAGGGCATCAAAATAGTACTCAGACCTTCTAAAACTGTTACTGCCAAAGTTTCAATGAGTTTAAAATAATTTTATGCGATATAAAAACACATTCTAAAACTTATATGAGAATATGAGATGGTTTTAAGCATTTTGTTTTACAGTAGATATCTGAGTGGCCCATCCACAGTTCATTTGAAACTTGCTGGCAGATGCTTTTGATTTTCTATGTGTTGGTAATTTTTTTTTATGCTAGTGATTTTCTATGCATGTTCACAGCCTTTGCAGTTTTTTTAAAGGTCAAAACATCAGTGATCTCCAAAGATACTTCAATAAGCTGAGTCAAGATGATTCTAACTTCATGTTTACTGACACAAGAAACGGTAGTTTAAGATCACCTGAAAATATCTACTAAACAAACCTGGTATTTAATGTGGATTATGAGTGTGCTTGACAATGATAAAGATTTGTGTATATAAACAAAAAGAAAGTCATTTTGATTGTAAAACTTTCTAAGAGTGAAAACAACTATAGAGCAGCTGGGGAAAGGTATATTTTGATGTCCATATTTATTTTTTTCTTTGTAAAAATGACGACACTCATATGTTTATCCTCACTTACACCATAAACATGGAAGCCATTCCTTAATTATACAGAATTATGAATATGTCAGTCCAATTTCACATTTGCTGCACACCAGCATCTCAGTGGATGTTTCTTTGCATTTATTTCATGTTCAGAGCTATTGATTACATGACAAACTTCAACCCACCTTTACAGTGACGTCAGTTAAGCCCTCTGCCTGCAGAACATTTCGGGCCAGTTCTACTGATGCTGGAGAATAATCTATACCGGTCAGGTTTCTGTATCCATGTTTTGCCTGAGAAGAAGAAAACAATCTAATTAAGATTAATGTTAGTAAAAAGTTCCATACATTTTTGTGAAAGGATAGGTTGAAGCACTTATTCTCCTCTTAGTAAAAATTCTTTACCAACTACACAAATTGTTCAAATTCTTGAAGAGTTCTTGGAAGGGGAGGCATTTGTATTGCACAAAAAATAAGCTTTGCAAAGGGAATAAACAATGTCCTCCTGGACTGAAAACAGGTCCAATAGGACTTGCTGACACAGAGCATGTTAGTGGAAACATTTGTGATTTCTATTTTTGTAAAGTGAACCTTTTTAACCATTTAAAGAATAATTAATAATGTAATTGACAGAAAATAGATTTTTTAACTTAAAATTAAATGCTTTAAATAAAATAAACATTGCATGGTTTTCTCATTTTTTGTATCACACATTATGCTTTCACTGTTACGTAGTTATCCTAACAGAAAAGCTGAATTTTGCCAGTATTATAATATGGCACAATTAAATACCATTTTAACACTATATAATACACTTTTCTTTTAATGCACATTTTGATGAAAAATTTGTAAAATATATCAGCAACATATTTACATGTCAGAGCATTTTTTTATTTTTAGAAAATCTTTCGACATTTTTAAAAGGTTTATTATCAAAATAGCAAAGACATGAAAGACATTTAAATGATTTTTTTTCACTTTGCTCACACCAGTTCAACCAAGAAGGCCCCATTTCCGGTGCCAATGTCTAGAATGGCAGAATCCTCAGGGATCTTAGCTTTCTGCATCCATCGCAGGACACGATTCATGCTTTCCTCACCAAACCTTTAAAGGAAGAAAAAACAATTTCAAGTTGAAGAAATTGCTGGTGAATCCTGTTATGGTCTTTTTTTTTGTCTTTTTTTTTTGTAGATTTTTAAAACCAAAATCCAAAGAGCGCAAATAGACATGATTAGTTACAGTGTTGTTTTGTAAAGGTAAAATTGTAACAATTTTTTAAAAAAAAAAAGGGGGAAAAAGGTTCATAGAAGTTAAACCACATCAGTAAATATGATTTCCAGATTCTACCACAATAAAAAGACACGGACTAAAACTGGATTGCAACGTGAAGAAAAACAAAAAAACATTACAATCATGCAAAAACATTCTTATCCATTGCTGCAACATGTTTGGTTAAATAATACGATTTAAGTGCATTGATATAAAAATTTGCTGTTAATAACGTGAATTATCTTAAAGCTAAACTGTGAATGTTCTGTAACCTCTACATACTGCCGGGATTCTCTTGCAAAAGAGATTTTTAATCTCAACGGGATTTTCTTGATAACATAAAGGTTGAATGCATACAACAAATATGGTAAAGCACATCAAAGGAAATATCTGACTTTGAAGAAGGTAATTTGAAAAAAAAATGACTTAAAAATCACTGTTAGGTAGTACTCTCCTAGAATAGAAACACGTTTCTACAGATTTGATGTCAAATAATGAGAAAAATAGAGGTTGACTTTTTTTCCCAACGTAATGGTTTCAATTCTTCATTACAACCTACTTTGGTAAATCTGCCACTATAGTACAAAATAGTTCAGCATTTCAAAAGCTGTTCAAAAAAACCATTCGGTAATTTGTTAATAAAGAGTGGTCAGCACAAAAAAATACAGAAAACTTCGTCCTACCATATTTCGCCACCGTCTCCAATGTCTTTAAATGTCTCTAGCTCTTTCTGGTACGCTTCCTCCCAACTGTAGAATAAGAAAACCATTGAAAACCAGTGTAGTACACAACACTAAAGACTGCAAACACTTTAGTGACCACATGTGACTATTATGTATTTTAGGCTAAAAAGGTACATTAACAGTTCAACTTCATTCTAGCTATATCATATTTTTAAAAATGTTGTCCCCAGTGAATCAATGCTTTGTCGAAATACTCTAGGTGACAGTTCTTCAAGCTAAAAACATGTAGCTCCCAGCTAACTGTCACGTTGAGCCGTCAATTTCAAGCTTCATGCAAACATTAAGACAATCAACTCTTACTATTCTTTGGTTCCGAGTTTTGACGTTTCAAAATCATCATCGGAATATTTATCTTCTTCTAAATCCGAGCAGTTTCCACAACCATGTGAGTCCTGTCTAGGTTCTGCCATGTTGCTGCGGGTTCACAGCAGTGGCAGCCTACATTTCCCACAAGGAATTGCGACAAAGGAGCGCGTCCTTAAACGTAGGGGGCATTGGGATTGATAGGGATGTTTCCAACATGGCGGCATCCATTTCAGGCTACACTTTCAGTTCTGTGTGTTATCACAGCGCTAACAGCAACTCAGATCATGTAAGTTGGCGGAAAATGGTCTCCAATGGCCACGGTTTAGTCCTCACGTAGGTCCGTGTAGTTCGTTGGAGTGTATTATGGTTTATTGATACCTTTAGTTTGTGTTGTTTTCCTGTGTCATCCTGGTTCCGTCTATCTACCGGCTTGTATGCTATGGTTAGAGAAACACGAAGACGGGATTGTCAGCCTTCTGAAAATCTAATGTATTGCATTAGCAGGAAATAATGTAAATTTGTATAAATAAATGTAGGATGCCGTGTGCATAAATACAGCTATACATACTTCTTTTTGCAAAGTTAGGTTTCCAGGAAATATCCAGTAGTTAGCTACTTAGCATGATAGCTAAAGTCAACTGACTTCCGTGTATCGGTACAGGTGATATCGGCTCCTAACGTCAGTCTTTGAGCATTAAAATGCTGATTGTGTTTTTATAAAGGGGCAACACGGTTAAATGTTAGCTGGGACGATCAAATAACTAAAGTTATAACTCTTGTTTCCTTGTGTCGTTTAGCATAGCTAAATTAGCTTGTTAGCCAGTTTGCTAATAGCTGTTGCTCAACTTGTTTTTAAATGCCATTCTGTTTTGTCTAGTTTTATTGATTTGGGTTGGTTGCTATCAAAAATCAAGAGTTACACTGCGTGACAAATGGAAGTAAAATAAACTTTTAACATTAAGGATCGTGTCAGCTGAGGTAATATCAGCTGGTGTGTTTACATCTTCGAGATCTAAAAAGCAGGCCTTGACAGGAGCTTTGTTCCTGCAAGGCAAAGTACAGGCTTAACTGCATTCCTGGCTAAACATCTGTCAGCTGTCATCTCTGTGCAGATAAAGTAATTGTATAGAACTGAGCTAAAGTTCAAGTAGCAGTTTAAAAGAGTAAAACATACGGCTTACAAGCTGTGAAAAGTTATTGCATGTATTCTTTTTAAAGCTAAATTTATTCATGTCCCACCTAATGAATTACTGTAACTGTTGGTCTTAAATTTTATCCTGACTTCTTTTCACTTACAGTGACTTGAAGTATTCATTTCCCTCTGACTCTACTTGAACCTACAAATTTCATCAAGTTGTGCTTGACTTTTATGTTAAGGATCAGCACAAAGTAGTGCATAGTTGTGAATTGAGATGTTTTTTGTTCTTCTTTTTTATAAATAGAAGAAAATAAGTACTTTTGGTATGCGTTTGTATGTAACACATACAAATCACAATCTATGTTGTGTTGTAGTTGAAGCTGCATATGTTTTGTGGTATGTCTGTGTAGTTTTGCATTTCCAGAGCCATACATTATTTCCTCTTCTTTGTAAAATAGCTCAAACTTTGTCAGGTTAGATGGAGAGCTTTGGTTAACACTGATTATCATAAAGCAACATGATTAGATGTAATGTTATGTTGTCAGTATTTCTGTAAACTATTAAAGGCTGTACTAAGCAAGCTTTATGGTATTTTTTTGACTTAAGGTGGACCGCTGCCTTTTTTTTTTGCACCTTTGATGTTTGGTCATCAATGCCGCACATTTCAGCTCTTCTATGTATTTAGGTCAAACCAAAAGTATGCTTATGACTGTGGTTTGACATTTGGCTTTGACATAATTTGTTTTTGTCTTTTTTCTTCCAAAACAATGTTAATGGTAAATGCCTCCAGACGAGCAGCTTGGGGCATTTTCCCCCTCTGCTTAAACAAAAGACACAGGAATGATGGTAAACATGTATAGATGTCCAAAGAGAGTCTAGCTTAAAGGCAACATAAATCATGACAATGCAATTTGTATTTATGCCTGTGTTGAAACAAATGTTTATCAAGCAGTTTTGTGAATTCAATAGTTATGCCTCCACTTTGGGTTGTGAAAATGTATTTTGTTCTGCAGGAGGGCTTCCTATTAGGAGATGTAAGGCAGGAAGAGACTGTCAGCATCAGTGATGCACAGATTAGCAGTTCGGAGCTGCTGCAGGTAGTAGGTAAGCAGCTTAATAATATGGATGTCAACTGATTTAAGCAAGTCAACATACCACAGTTGTACTGTCAACATTTAGCATATTTTTCTAGGATTTAATTTGACATAAGCTAGTGTACCAGGGTGAATGAGTTATTTAATCATGGATTATTTCCCTTCACCCCCATTTCGGCATCGTTTCCAGAATTCTACATATCTGCTCAATCAAGCCATTCTTTACAGAAATGATATTACTTCAATTTTTTGTTATCACCATTTCTGTTTGCAGCCATATAAAGTGAAATGATGGCTTTAAAAAAGTATAATCTATTCGCTGTGTTTTTCCACACTTATCCTTGCATTTGGATAATGTTTTAAAAAGTATAGATATGATTACTTGTTAACTAAAACTGATATTGTCGTTCTTTCCCTTGCAGAAATTCATAATCATTACCCTTGTGCACATTTATTTAGGTAAGCAATTGATTATTTTTTTACGCTTAAACTTCTTTTGTTAAAATGTTTCTGCTTGATCTGCAGATTTATCTTTTGATAATGGGCTGCAGGATGTTTGGCTTTGTTACTTAAAGAAAACCAGTTTTTGTGCATCTAGTATGTCGGTGGGTGTATCTGCTGCAAGAACTCAGTGCAAGGTGTCTTAGTCACTTTGTGATTTTAAATTGACAGTGGGCAGTAGATGGCTCCCTCTGACAAGACTAGATTTCATACTAAAGAAGAGGAGTATGAATCTGATGAATGAATTTGAACTGACTCCCCTCCGCCCCTTCTTCTTAGCTTTTACGACTTTGCAGGTAAAGTCGGCGAAGAAAATCTCAACAGCATTCTTAAAGATAGGCAAAAAGTAAGTATTTTCTTTGTTTACATTCAGATGTCCTCATCCCGATTGAAAAACAAAAGAAAGATTTCAGTTTTTTGTTGTTTTAACTCATTTTTATATTTTATGTATATTTTTACATATATTAAATTAACTGCAAACTGGGATTTTGACTTTTCTCTGTACAGTATTTTAAGCATCTGACAGAAATCCAATTGTTTTTCAAACAAACGTGTTTTTGATTGTGTAGAATGTCATCGGTTGGTATCGATTCCGGAGGAACACGCAGCAGCAGATGTCGTTCAGGGAGCAGATCATCCACAAACAGCTCACTCAGCTGCTCGGTGTGCCCGACCTCGTCTTCCTTCTTTTTAGCTTCATCTCTACAGCCAACAGCTCCACACACGCACTGGAGTACGTGCTCTTCAGGCCGAACCGAAGGTGCCACAGAATCACATTCTCTCTTCAGAACGTTTGTCGGTTCATCTGATTCTTTAGCCACAGTTTGTTTCTATTGAGTTAGTTTTGTCTTTTTGCAGATGTCTTTTGTTTGAATTTAAACTTACACCTCTTACAATATTGTCCTGTACTTGGCAACAGACAAATATATTGGCTCTCGTGGAAAATAAATGTTACACACCTTAAAATGACTTTACTTTTATTGTAGTAGCATATTTTACACAGAAAAGATTAGGGGGAAAATCCAGCCAGTTTATTAATGGGCTGGGATCCAGTGGACAGAAAAAATGGGTATCTAGCTACCAATTGGTAATCCATGACTTTCTGTTTCTATGAGATGTATGCTTGTATTCTTTTTAGCCTCTGACGGCTAAGATGTTGCAAAGCCATTATCATCTTATAATGTAAAAAAAAAAAAGAAAGACAAGTTGGGGTCAATGAGTCGCCTTAACAACCATTAAATCTTAACCGCATTCTAACTGGTTATAAGTGAGGTATTCAAGGCCACAGCTGCTCAACCTGAAGCACACCTAGAAAGTGTGTTACCTATTTTTCTTTGTTCAACCTTTAGTGGAGAAATAGTATAATTATGCCTTATCAATACCAGTAACTTTAGCTGTCTGTATGATAATATTATACTACATGTATAATATTTCCTACGTTTCCTACGTTTACACTGGAAACGTAGGAAAAGGAATCATCAATTAGGTCGGGGCTAAGGTGTTGGGACAAATAAAAGCTGGAATGTTTGCCGATAAAATTTCAAGTTTAGTGTCAATTTTGTTGCAAACAGCTTCACAGCTCTATTAACGATCCCACCAATTTGACTCGTTCGTGTTCTAATTTTCGACACTTATCTTAAGGTTCTGAGTTAAACAAAAAAAAGGATAAACACAAAACCTTCACCTGAATAGTAAAATTTCTGTGCTGTGTTGTAATTTTGGTTGTAAAAAAAAAATAAATGAAATTGTTTGAAAAGCAGATTTTTTTTTTTTTACGGGGACTAACTGGTCATTTCCTCTCAGTAGGTACAACCAGAGGATTATACTCACGATCCCAAATCTCGGCAACACAAGCCAGCAGGAATACAAACTCTCCTCAGTGCCCAACACCTCACTCAACTATGCCAAGGTCATCAAAGAGCACGGGTAAGTCTCGGCCTCCTATTTTTATGCTACTTCTGAGCCACCGCTAACAAAGTTCAGTTGGTCACTCTTATCTCCTGATATATGTCAAAGTACTGCAGCCATCTGTACCTGATGGGATTCCACATGTTCACTTTGGGGACAGAAAGTCTACAACTGTGATCAGAAAGAGCTTCGAAAACATGTCACTCCAGGATTTAATTTTTTTTTTAAAAGAAAAATAATTAAGTAAAACTGAAGTAAGAGAGCACATTTCTAACAGGATTAATGACCATTAATGTATTAACTATGTGAGAGTTTTTGCGTTTTGCGTGTATTTGAGCCACCAAAATAGTAGTAGATTGTGTTGGATTCTTTGTATTG
This sequence comes from Micropoecilia bifurca, assembly GCA_903067075.1. NCBI lineage: Eukaryota > Metazoa > Chordata > Actinopteri > Cyprinodontiformes > Poeciliidae > Micropoecilia > Micropoecilia bifurca. The sequence continues at coordinate 34,340 of CAEGAF010092499.1, read as the reverse complement.
ATGCCTCTCAAAGGAGATGACAGCTTTATAGAGATCCAACAACAGAACCAACGGAATTTGTTTTTACTTGAGTACATAAAAAAACTTGCACGTGGCGTTTTCTGATGTCTTCAGTCAAGCCCAAAATTATTTTAAAGTATAATTTGAACATTCTTTCTGACTGGAAGGAAGTAATATTTACATTTCTGGGTAGCCAAACCAGAGTTCTGACTTGATACTAAATGTCTGTAGAGAGTTAAATATTAGCAGTCAAGCTAAAATATGGCCAACAAGGGTTTGATGGTTGTAATGCTAAAAAAAAAAAGAAGTTTTCCATTGATTATTGAGAAGAGGATAATTTACTTTGAACTTGTCATATTTTTTAATCTGAATACAAAAACAAAAGGAAAAATAGTTTTCTCTCAAATTATATGACTTGAACATTATGTTATTAATCTCTTGGCATATGTCTGTGGAAAAAGATAATTTTAAATCTTAACTTGCCAGCTGTATTAATAAATTTGGTGGCAACTGTACAACGACCGATAAGGGTGTAGGAGTGCAACTTCTCCACCTTTGTGCAGTGGCATGCTCTTCGCTCCAAGCATGAACATGAAATGACTTGCAGCAGCTGTTAATATTAGCATAATAAAACAAAATTAAGTTGGTCTGATCCTGGGAACAGCTGCATCCCTTTTGTTAAAGCCATCCTCCATGTGTTCAGCTGAGAGAGAGCGAGAAAGAGAGATGAGCAAGTTTCAGCCTACAGCTATTCAAAGTTATGTAACTGGGGTGGACAGAATCGCTGACTGGCATCAATATTTATGTAAATTGTTATTTAAATTGCTATACTATTTTGGCTTTGGTATCTGGCTGCTAGCTCTTTTTTTTGGGTAACCCTAATTTGAATGCACTCGTCTAGCTTTCCTTTCAACACTTTAGATGGTGTAGGACTGATGGCTGAGCCCAGGGGAAGGCTGGTATGCGACAGCCAGCACATGCGTTGGCTTGTGTCTTTGTGTCTAAACTTAGATCCACTGTTTCTACTGCAGATCAGCTTCGACCAGACCGCTTGGATTTAGTCAGGCCTTCCTGTCCAAATGTCCTCGCTCAACATGCAAAGGAAATCTTTCGCAGTATTGACATTTTAACGTCTTAGACGTAGCTTTGGTTGACTATCTTTTTTTTTTTTTTTTATTAAGTTTGTACTTTGCAATCGTCGTATCAGCAAAAAACAAAATAAAGATTTGATTTTTAATATTTCCTCAGCGCCGAGTTCTTTGACAAAGATGGTGTAATGAAGGATATCCGAACAATATTCCAAGTCTACAGTGCGCTACAAGACAAAGTGCAGGTGAGTCTCTTGGTAAATGTGTTGAAATTTAGCTTACTACTCGATGTAAAACAGTTAAGGAAGTAAACATGCTTTTCGCTTTCTTCTCTTATCCTCAGGCTGTTTGTGGAGAGGTGGAGCAAAGTGAACGTGTCAGAGAAAAACTTCAAGACGAAGTGAACCAACTCAAACAGCAGATTGCTCTCAGGAAACGCTTAGCTGCAGAGGAGGAAAGAAGTACGTATCCACTTTGGGCTCTAAAGACGAGATGAAGGGCAAAAATGATACTCTTATTGTTCAAATAGATTAAATGCAGTGCCTTGCAAAAGTTCTTATACCCATAGATGGATAGATAAATTGCTAGATATCATCCATCTAAGCTAACAAGTTTATGTCACACAATCTAGGTTTTCATCAGGCGGCCCATTGTAACTCTAGTGGTACTGAAGAAATTGACGGATTCAAAGGGATATCTCCACAAATCTGACTAATGAGCTGGATTGCAGAAAGAATAGAAAACATGCTGGAGGCTGTACAAGACTAAAGTGTTAAATGTTTGTTGTTTTTGAGAGGGTTTACTAGCATTATTCTGCCATTACCACTATATTACCTTAAAATGTTCTCAAAGCAGCAATGTTAATGTTCTCAAAGCAGCATGTGTTGTAATGGCCTAGTCAAAGTTCAGACCTTATCCATTTTGCTTGAAATTAAATCCTAACAGATTGACTCTGTCCTGTCTGTCAGAGCAAAGAAGAATGGGCAAAAACTTTCATTTCACTTCATTAAGAAGCGTTTCTTTTTCTTGGTTAGAGGGTCTGAAAACTTTGGCAGAGCACAATATCTGACAGCAAATGTTACAGTTTTATTTTCTCTAACACCACTCTAAATGCTTCACCAGTGGATGATTTGTTTCAATGTGTTTCTCCCTCCACAATAAAAACTTTGAGCAACTTTATCTCCTGTCTGTTTGCTGTAAAGGGCTCCGTGAGGACTCCCGCTCCCCGCCTGAGGAGAACACGGAACCTTGCGAGGCGTCCTCCATTCTTTCCAGAATAGCTTTTGACGCACCCTCGGCCCCGGAGCGACCCAGCACCTCACCAAACCCCCCATCGTACACTGACCTCTTATCCCAAGACGACAATCTGCTCTCCTCCTCTTCCCCGCCGACCAGGGCCGCTCTGTTGCCTCGGCCCCAAGCCGTGGGCTCACCGGGTCACCCGTCCCCGGCTCCCGTCCAGACGGACCTGGGACTCGGTCTCAGGCAAGGCATGGGCCTCGGTGCCAGTTTGAGCCCTGTTAGTACTCCCAGCACCCCGTACCTCGGCAACGGCGATGGCTCAAGCTCTGATTCTTTAGATAGACAAGCTGCTGGGCAAGAGGACGACGATGACGAGGAGGATGAAGAAGACGCAGACGAGGACAGTAGTGAATACGAGAACTTAGTGAGCGAAGGGTCTCATTTGCCTCTGGTCTCAGCCACCGTTTTAGCTCAAGGCCGACCGGCTGCCCTCGGCCCTGACGGCGACGCCCGTGATTCACAAATGACATAGAAACATGCTAAGGGATGAGAGAGGGACACGAGTCAGCGGCACACCTGTTGGCAGTGAGAATCTGAAGCAATCAAAGATGAGCAAATGTAGACAAAAGGAAGTGCCAGTCCTGAAAGTGAACGGCATACACACATGGTTTCCCACGGTGTAGTTTGGTCATATTTTAGGGGAAACCTTGCAAGGCTTTGCAGATATGTCTCACTGGGGTAAAAAAAAAAATAAATTTTTTTTTCTATTTTTTTTTACACACACACACACACATATGGCACATATATATATATATATATATATATATTGAGGCCATTCAAGGTACTAAAATGTGGACCTGTCTGATTTCCGAGACAGATGTGGATTCAACAAAGCAATTTCTGCCAGCTGGTTGGCTAACTTGCTTGTGATAAAACCGCTCTACACTCTCTTTACGTATGTTTTTCTGCATTCTTTGTGTCGCGTTTGCATCAAAAGCTGAAGCGTCGTTTTTCGCATTACTTCTTGCACAATTTATTTTTTTTATTCCTTTTTTTTTTTTTGAGCAATCCCTTTAAGAAAGTAAAGGGACATGTTCTGCTGCCTTTAAACAATATGAAACAAAGGCAAATGATTACGGACTTATTTGACTCTGTTCTACAGCGTCCGATGATTAAAGTTGCCTGTTTAAACGATGAATAGATTTCAAGTCAAATTTACTCTGCCACTTCCATAATAGGTGCTTTATATTCATAATATGTATATGTATTGTCGCATTAACAGATTCTCTACTTTGACTGGGAATATTACTCGTCTCTAGGATTATGTTCACGTGTTTTGCTGCACTTAAAACTTAAGATTCCTTTCTATTTTTGCTTTACCAATGCTGACATATTGTGTTGTTTTTACAGTCTCTGCTTTCTTTTTCCCCCACCCCTCTCTGTCTTTATTTTCATTGTACAGGGTTCACGGGGCAAACACGGTGTACTGTAGCTTTACTAACAAAATGCTTAAAGTTCCCTTTGCTGCTGCAACACAGAGAGAGAGCCACTAGTAAAAGTTGTTTCTGTCTGTTCGTTTTTCATATAAACACCTGGCTGCTACCTTCATTTTTACCGTGCTGGTTGTCTCACTACTGACCATGCTCATATAGCCACTTCCAACATGCTTTATTACCGGAGCATCTCTATGAAAGTTGTAAAGAAAAGGCCTCTGGAGTTTGTCAATTTTGACAGTGGGAATTAATCTCTTTGCCTTCTTGTCTTTGCTTAGTTAACAGCATCGCTAACACATTCTCATCTGCTTGGGTCGACGTTGGGTGTGTGGACCTAGATATTGTGATTTTTTTTTTCCCCATAAAACATGACCCTGCTTTAGTATACAGTGCCTTCCACTCTGGGCTGTCTGTGTCTGCGCTCAGAATCAAGATTTTAGTAGAGCAGTGAAAGTAGATAAACATCTTCTGTCTTTTCCATTATCAGCTTCCAGAGGAGTTTTTTAGTTTTTTGTTTTTTACTTAAAGGTACTGCAACTATTTCTTCACTGCCTAAATATTTTCCATCTAATAGGCATGGGCCGGTTCAATTTCAATAAAAAGAAAATACTACGGTATCAATTTATCTCAAAAGATTTAAAACAAATCTAAGTCAATTAATTAACAAAGCAAACGCAATAGTTTTTACTGCTACTGAAATAATCTTCCTATGTTGACTGTTACAGGTATAATAACATAAAAATAACTTAATCCTCAAGTTATTTTAATTTGGTGCATGGACTACTATGCTACTCCTTTTGTGACAGTGCCATGATTTATGCGTTAGTGCTGCGTGTACTTTTCGTAATGGGAAATGGTTACAAGTGGCTTAATTTGTTTGGTATAAGCAAGGGAAAAGTGCTGTAGTTTCTTTCAGGGAGCTGACTGGCAGTGCACAGTAAAAGAGGAGAGTGTCACCCTGAGCTCTTCTGTGCTCTACACAGCAAAGAGTTTTAGTTCATTATGTCAGTAATTCTCAAAGTATGATAACCTTGAGTAAAGACAGTTTTTTTTCTGTATTTACAAAAACTAGATTGTGCAAAAAATACATGGAGAGCAAACTGTCCGCTTCTTAACAAACACGAGTCCCTTTTTACAAAATGTGACTTCATGAAAACTGGAAATATTTACAGATTGGATTTTATTCTTATTCATCATGAGGTTTCTGAAAACTGCCATTATCTTTTGCATATTTTCAATATTTTACAATATTTAAAAACCGTACCTTTTTAAAACTTCAGAATACAATAAATATATAGGTAAATGGCCCATGCCTATTGTCTACCTGCATCCCGAGTTTTTCTCTTGCTGTCTGGAATGACTTCTGTATCTTACAGTTGCAATGTTGGTTTGGCTGCCTAATTGCTTGAAACTGGAAATGCAGCCAAGTCCAATGAACTGAGAAGCCTTAAAGAAAAAATTGATGACTGACATTTAGATCGGTGCATTTGCAGATGGCGCCCACAGGAGCGGTGGATGACTGGGTTGCGGGACACCTTTTGCATGAACTGGTGATTTCTAGACACTGTTAAATTTAGCATGGACTCATGCTTGCACTGCACCGGATATATTTTGTGGAGGGGAGAGATTTTGTCTTGTGAACAAGCTCGGCTTTATTTAGGCACTCGGTTTGTATGTCTTTTTTTTTTCTTGTGTGTGTTTTGTTTTATTTTGTTTTCCCTTGCCCTGATGTGTAATGCCAATGCATCACTGACCAGGAACTGGCACTCAAAATGACCTAGAGTAACAATCGTGCAAAGAAAAATGAAATGACTTAAATGAGCTTTTCAGGAGTGCAATTTCCTTGGAATACTGAATTAAGGAAATAAATAATGAATGTATATTAGACAGTAGTGGATAACATATAAGCAGCACTTAGTGTACTGTATAAGCTTGTCTCAGATGAGTGATGTGAAGGTATAGAGCAACATTTCTCAGAGATTGTCCTCTTATAATCTTTGTTCTTCACACCCTCTGATACAAGTTTTGTGGCCGTTGGCCCCGGTGAAACCTTTGCAGCTCCTTGGTGCAGAAGATTGACCATATGTGAGAATCTACACTGTTTAGATCGACATGTTTTCAAGTTGCAGCATAATCCAAATGTATACTCACGTACTCTCACTGTACGAGGTGACCTTTTGCTTCCTCTGTGGAGTGGACCGTAACATAATCACCTCACCTTAAAGCACAAAGTTCAGTGCACACACCTTAGATCTTCTGGAATTTTATCTGGATTTGTGTATACGATGAAAGTTGACCAAGGACTTGTTTGGATAGGCACAGAGAACGAGGTGGTATAAACCAAGGGATAATAAATAAGACATTCATATGTGATGGAATGCTCCCTTGTTTTCTTACGTAAGTAGGCTACAAGTTAATATATTTTGCTCATAAAACGGACGGTATCGCAGTTATTTTGATCTCATCTGCAGAATACAGTAATATGTGTATAAATCTATATATGCAGTAATATATTTAAATGATTAGTTATAAAGATTAAATTATAAAAAGAAAACATTTTTAAAATATATTTAAAAAATGTAGATTTTAATTAAAATTTGAAGTCACTTGGATTTTGTATTCAATAATTTCATGGTTTCTTTGTATCGTGTAGTTCACCATGAAATTAAAACTCACTGTGGCTCATTTAAAACTTTTTAGCACCTCATTGATTAACGTTAAAGTTTAGATTGGTTGTCTTGTTTACAGCTGTGTTAGTTTAGTAAATAGGATATTTACTAAGTTTAATAGTTAATTTAATTATAAAGCAATTCTAAATGTATTATTTTTGTTGAAATGTAGTGTTTTTGAACTGCCGGACAATTTCAATTCAACTTTGGTAATTGAAAAGTGAAAAGACTCTATTACAGATGGACAAACAGGGTTTACTCATGAACAATTGACTTCAAAAGGAGTAGTGAAAATCAAATGTATTTGTACAGCGTGATAAATGTAAGAACCCCTTAGACAAATCCTAAAGATAATACAAGCTTGTGAGAGTTTTACAGTTAGTAAAAAAGAAGTGTTGGCTCCACCTTCTGACTTTGGATAAGAGGGTAAAATATTTTTATGATGTGCGGAAACAAATGGCCATTAAAAAATTTAATGCATAGTGTAGTAATTATATGTATATTATATATAAGAATGTTTTAGCAGATGGTGTGTTTCAATTTTATTAAATAATGACTTATCTAGTATTTTTTTATTGTGACACTACGATACTATTTAGCTACTGAAAAATGCTAAAAAACTGTTTTTTTCCCCTTTCTTTAAAAGGGGCAGTATTACATAAAATTGACTTGTTTGAGCTTTATATAATGTTATTTCCTCATCAAAACATACCTGGAGTGTAGCCTTGATTCTTTCATGCATGTTTGAGAAATGCTTTAATCTGCTGTGGCAACAATTCAGCTGTGCAAAACATCTGGGTGGATCGAGCACCGCCTTCAAGACGCAGCTCCTCCTCAGAGATACAGTTTCTAAGCAGGCATGCTTCCGTCTCACAGAGCAGCTTTCACCCACAACCACCCCAATCAGATCCTTAAGACTAGCTGCAGGTAAAAAAAAAAACATTGTTTGAGGTTTAGTAAAGGAGTCATTTGGCATTTCGATAACAATTGAAGGTAACAGTCAACAGATTGTGCTATAAATTGGCACTATGTAATGCTGCCCCTTTAAAGCGCAGGTATTGATAAAATACAATTGTTACTACATCATGTGGCCGTAAAATAATTACGCACTAGTAAAATAATATTGAAATTTGCAGTGAAATTCTTCTAATTGACTCTTCTAAAATATTTATAGTAACCTAAAACCTTTTCTTAATTTTAACTTGGTTGAGAAATCATTTGTTTTTATTGAATAATGCGCATTTTTACTTCCATACATTATTCTTCACATATGCATAAAGAAAACTGGTTAACAATTAGCTACAAATACATATATACTTTTTATGTAGATAAATATGTAGAAATATAAGTCATTTTGTATTATTATTGTGGTACATAAGACCAGCATACATTTAATTTATCGGTGTTAAAATATGGGTATTAAAAAAAATAAACCCCACCATATATCTATTTTTTTCATGTGGACAAATATTTTTATGGTCAAATATTGGCTCATAAGTTAATAATTAGATGGTTTATTATAGCACTTTTAGACCTCCATACATGTCTTACTCAAAGCGGTAAAATAACGGTTTCTCATTTGTTCCTGATTTTTTTATTTTTTTATTTCAGTAATAACATAAACATCTGGCAACTGATTTTCGTATGCGATGCACAATTCAGAAATCTTATCGTACAGATGACAATTATAATTTCGGACAGGGAACTGTTGCACAAGCTGTTATGCATTGCTGCAGACTGCTTGCTGCAGTATTTTTACGATGACATCATCCCTTTTGAGAAGATACCACGTGGCAGTTTGCCACAAATACAACGTATTACGATGGACAAAATTAAATATTTTATTTTTAATCTCACACTAGTCTAGAAAAAGAAAATATATATATGAAGTCTGCATGCTGCTGTTTTTATTGCTGTCACATTCGTGTCTGTTTTGCATCCTCCGAGCCTTTTGACAGTTGGAATGGGAGACGTAGAATCTGATTGGCCATTGCCAATGGATACAGACAAAAACAACCAATCAGCGAAGTCGGCAGATTCAGGTGGTAAATCCTGATCCAGCCTCTGACTGTAACACGGCTCCGAGCCCTCTCTGCTCTCCCCTGTAGAGTATTTTTCAACCCTGCTTCGGCTGCTTCCCTCCCCCTGTTCCGCCGCCATTAAAGCCCGTCAACCTGGGATTTGATCGGCAAAAAGGATTAAAAATGATTTGAAGCGTCGGAACCAGCAAAACAGGGACGGGACTTTGTGGGGGGTGGGTGGGGGGACATTGTTCATTGGACCTTACACTTACTGCCAGTTGAACGGCAACCTCCCACAGAAAGAAGTAAATATGCGGTTAGTGTCGTGCAAGTGAAGAAAATCCCGACTTCGGACCGGAGGAGAGGGGTTCTCCGTCCGGGAAGGGGAAAGCAGCAGGACACCGAGGAGTATGAACATGGCAAAGCAGAGGTGAGGGTTAACACTGCCGTCTTCTTGTACAACTGACTCGGGGCCTGTCAGGCGGTTACGGCCAAAACATAATCTGGTAATGTTAGCGGGCTAGCTCGGCTGTAAATTTCTGTCTGACAACCGAACCAACGGTTGGTTGTTGTGACGTAAAATAGCCACCAGCTGCTAACTCGGGATATAGCGTGGCGGTCGGCTGTGTAGTTAAAACTATCGCTTCCAGGGTGAAGGCTTTTAGCCGAACGGGCAGTTAAATGACTTCGTTAATTTAGCAGAAAAGTATTAACAACAGGGCTGGAGTCACTGGCTGGGAAAATAAGCCAGTTTTCGACGAGTCTTGTGTCTGGGAGCTAGCAGAAATTAGCAGAATTTCTCACGGTGTGTTGGTAAACTTAGAGGCGTGGTGTAAACAGAGTAATGTTACTCCCCTTTGAGCTGCGAGACAACTTCTTTTCAACAGCTTCTCCTGTCTGAGGGACTGTGCAGGACGTTACAGGAAAGCGTGTGTGAGGCGTGGGTCCAGTTTCATATGATGGTAATAACTGACTGTGTGAGAGAATCAGATCTGGGGTTATGGACGGATTACTGAAACAAAACTGACTATTTTCAGGATCCCTCATTAAAAAAAAGAAGTCTGGGGGACCACAGAGTTTTTCCTGAAAGCCACAGAAAAATACACACCAGCAACAAAGTGGCAGAACAATAAAACACTGAGGCGTTCCAGAAAGTAGACCGTAAAAGTACAATAAATGACCACAATGAAACAACATAGCTTTACAGAAATTAAGCTTTGTACAGACACAAGACATGAAAAAAACAAGCACAAAAAACAAGTTGTCCTGTCAGATGAGGTCAAATTGAAACTCCTTGGCCTACATGTAAAAGTGCTTCCTCCGGAGGATTAAAATAAAAACACTAAACACACCATCTTCACAGTGAAACATTCTGGTGGTCAGATTGGATGGATGAAACAAAATACAGAGCAGTCCGAGAAAAAAATAAACCTGTTAGTCACCCCAGATTACTTGATACTGAGGTAGAGGTTCACCTTCCTGCAGGACAAGACAACAACTTATAGTGTACAGCCAGAGCTATGATGGATTGTTTCAGGGTGGAAACAATTAATCGGATTCCTTGTGATTAATCAATTATTAAAATAATCATCAACTAACTTAGTGATCAATTGACCGTTAGCTGGAGTGTACAGACTCTACAAAGATCTTTTGATAAAAGAATATACTCGGAGCAGTAGGTAAACCAAAAGTGTACAAAATATTTGCATACTTGGCATTTAAGTTGAAAAACAAAACATCTAATCCGAGTGAAGGGTAATCATTACATAAAATAGTTCTTTGTTGACCTTTACATCTTGTTATCATGTTATTCCCTCGTCAAAAACATACCTGGACCCTTGATTCTGTCATGCATTTTTGAGAAATCCTTTAATTTCCCATGGCAACCAGTCAGTTGTGCAAAATGCCTTGGTGGACCTGGCTCCGCCTTCAAGGCGCAGCTCCTCCCCAGAGCTGCAATTTCCAAGCTCCTGCCTCACAGAGCAGCCCTCCCCTCCGACTTCCCCTCTCAGCTCCTTCAGACTAGCCAGCAGCAATTAGCAAACACCTGGTGAAACTACGCATCTGCAGAGCTCATTATGCAAGCGACTTCTCAGTTCAGCGCTGACTGGTCAAAAACACTGTTAAAGGGTTAAAATTGGAGGCAATGTTGTGATGACTTTCTGAAGGTGGAGTTTCAGAAAGAACTGAAGTGTTTGTTATTTTTAAAAGAGGCAGATGCCCAGTTTCAATGTGTTAAATTAGGAAGTAAAATATCTTTTAAGTTTGATAGCATTTTTATAACAACTGAAGTTAATGTAATTACTTAAATGGCACTATGTGTCTGGAAAATATGTAATGTGTTCCCTTAAGTTTGAGCTGTGTTGCATACAAGAACAGACTGACAGGTCAGTTTCTAAATGTGAACAGCTGGTATGAAGATATCCTGTTAGGCTGTCATATTTTTGTACTTTATTTGTATAACATTTTTATAAAGCATTAGATTAATCTGGTCCTTTTACTGAACTAATTTTTGTTCAGTAAACAAAAATTGGGTTTATCAGATAATATAAGTTCGAGGGGTATGACTTCTTTTTAAAGCCCTGTAATATTGCTTCATTGAGCCACGAGACGACTTCAAAGAGGCGCTTTGCCTCTTTTGCAGTCCGATTATCTAGCTCCTCTATAATAAAGGGGTGTGAGATATTTACATGCATCTGCCCGGGTTCCGCGCTCTCATAATCCATCCATAATTTCCGTGCTTCTGTCAGTGTCTTAATCAGTCAGGCGCTTCCCCGCCGAGAGTCGTGTTTCATCCGTCCTTGTCTCTTATTACCCAGCTCAGTTGTAGGGCACAGTTGCCTGCCATTCGTATGCTGCTTACAGTACGCCCTAAAGGTGCCATCGGGAATCAGTGCTGCACTCTAAGGCTGCAGCTTTAAGAGGAATTAAAAAACGTAGAAGTCCCAACTTTTGCAACCTTTTTTTCAACGCCATATTTTTTGTTTTGCGCGTACGTCTTTCATTATAATGAATAATTACTCAAATTTGCTGCCCTTCTTTCGTTTTCCCCCGTAGCGCACTGCTTGCTGTGTGATCTCCTTGAGAGCCGAGCTGCCAGTCCCACTGAACGGCTGGAAGCCTCCTCCGGCGGCGGCACGACGATGACAGAGCTGGTTGCCAAGTGGGCCTGTGAATACTGCACATACGAGAACTGGCCGTCAGCCATCAAGTGCACCATGTGCCGCGCTCAGAGGCCCAGCGGGGGTGCCATCATTACTGAGGAGCCCTTTAAGAGCAGCCCTGCCCTAGATGCCAGTCTGCATCAGTGGGACCCCGCAGACCTCAGCAACAGTTCGTCTCAGGGGGGCTCCAGCCTGCTGATTTGTCCGGATTCCAGCGCCAGACCCCGCGTCCGCGTCGCCGACGTTCCTGAGACGAGTAGCAAGTGGTCGTGCCACATGTGCACCTACCTGAACTGGCCTCGAGCCATTCGTTGCACCCAGTGCTTGTGTCAGAGGCAACAGGCTCAACAACAACAGCAGCTGCTGCAGCAGCAGCAGCTACAGCAGCAGCAGCATGGTCACCATGCAACTCGTCAAGGACATCACACCCAGCAACCACGAAGCCCCACGGAGTCGCCGCAGACCTCGGGCTCCGGATGCCACCCGGCTGCCCCCGTCACTGCCACAGACCCCTGCGAGGAATACAACGACCGCAACAGGCTCAACACCCACACGCAGCACTGGACCTGCACGGCATGCACTTACGAAAACTGGGCCAGGGCACTCAAGTGCGTCGTGTGTGACCATCCCCGGCCCAACAGCCTGCTTGCCGAAGCCATCGAGCTGGCGTCGGAGCCCGAGAGCCAGCAGCCGTCCTCTAAGCTCAACGAGCAGGACAGGGACAACAGGAGGGGCGTCGTCGGGCAGGGAACTGGGTGCGTGGTGGGGGGAGTGGTGGGCTGCAGCACCAGCCAGAGGAGGTCTCCTCCGTCCGAAAAACGGGAGTCTGAGGTGAACATGGACTTCCAGAGGATCGAACTGGCGTCGGGAGCGGGCATTGGGAGCAAAGAGGAGCTGGAAGTGGATTTCAAAAAACTGAAGCAAATTAAGAACAGGATGAGAAGGACGGATTGGCTCTTCCTGAACGCATGTGTTGGTAAGTTTCAAGTTTAAGTGATTTTCACTTTAAAAAAAAAAAACAAAACAAAAAGGCTTCAGCCTCGTAGAAGGGTTACAATTCTTATCGTATTTGCCTAACTAAGCAGGATATTTTTACAAGTTGTAAAACGACCTGTTTGAACAGACTTTGCAGAGTTACAAACAGATTACTCAGATTTTTAACCTACTGATTCTGGAATTTTGTGCATACTTAAAATGCCTCAGCACTGAGTGACGAAAAATTTCTTCACACAGTTTGCCACCCATAATACACACTGATAGACACATGGAATAAGCGTAGATAAGCTTTTAAGAAGACCAGATACATTACTTTCTAATGAAACACATTCTTAGCCTGTTTCTTATGTTTTCTAAGGATGTGTGGAGTTTAACCTTCAGTCTCGATCCCTGTCTGTTCGTAGGAATCCTCTAACACTAACAAGACAAATCTTAAAACCACAAACGGTTTCAGTAATCAAACAAAGATGTTTTAAAGATCTTTTTTATTTTCTTCATTCCTACATGACTGCAGATTGTTTGCTTCTAGTCATAATAATTGAGATGTTGTTTTTCTTGTCTTCAATATGAGTTGGTTTTTTTTTTTATTGTGTGTAGTCTACAAAATTTTCGCTTTATCTCATGGTAAATGTCAGTAGTTTTCTGCTTCCAGATGCCATGTTGGGATTGGCAGATTAAAGGAAAACACGCTGAGTATTTAGACTGGACAGAATTAATGAAGCATTATCCAACTTTCAGTGGTTGTCCCAAACATCATGCTTTGATAAATGCCTGCCATGGCAGTGCCGACTTGTTTCTGGATGACTGACTAGACAGCTGACATGCCAGCAATAAAAATGTTATAACCAAATGAGAAACATGCACATCACATTTTAGATAAATATACATTGGATTCACATTTTAGAGAAATATACATTGGATTTTTTATGATTATTTTTTAGCGCTTCATTCCAAAATGTTCCTTCTAAAAGTGACCTATTGTTGTTTCTTTAGAGAATTGAAATGAGTTCTTGATGGTTAATTATGATCAGCTCTTGTCTAACGAGAAAAGTTTGTATTTAATAAGGCTTGACTTGAAAACGCCGACTCAAGTAGCTGGCCAAGACCTGTTGACAGAAACTGTTGTTAGACATAAGTGTTTGAAGGCATTGATAGATCGATAACCTGTAGGTGTTAAAGACCTGGAGCCAGAACTGATGAACACCAACTTAGGTGGTTGAAAGTACATTTGAAAAGTGAGACATTTCATAAATGATTGCTGCACGCTAAAATATTGTTGTTCCCCCCCCATACATCAGTTTTTGTTTCACAGACAGAAATACATTTACTAAACTCTTAGATGCTTTTTTTTCCACTTCTTCTAAGTTTGAATCTTTTAGTTTGAATCTTTATCAGAGACACCAATGGAAGTATCAATAATGGGGTCAATAATGTCAGGCCATTGTCTTTACTGCCAGCCATTTTTGTATTAGTTTGGTGTGGTCTGCTTTGAATAGTTTCTGTCTTGAGACGTGAAAGATTAAACCTCCTGATTGTTATTTTTGCTTGCATTTCACTAATTCCACAGCCTTCAGGTACCGAACGTTATGTTTAAGCCTCGGAGACTCTGAGCCTTTAAACGTTCCTCATCTAGGAGTCACATGCAGCCTACATTCTCCTACTTAGTGTGAGGAAACAGAGGTATGGTCAAAGGAAGCTCCTATGATACAGGCGACATGTTCAAACACTCAGCACATTGTCCGCTGCTCAGTAACCAGAGCTTAGAGAAATACTACTACTGACAAAGAAAGTCTTTGCTTATGTCTGCTTGTATGCACAACATGAAAACAATTAAAAATGGTAGCATGTCAAGAACCTTATGAATAAGGGAAATTCAAAACCAATCAGTGGAACAACAGGATCATCTCTGCTGCCTTAATACCCTGTTGCTTTGCCTCATGATCAGAACCACACCGGGGATCATCATTCACAGCTCTGCGGAGACATAATGCTGATTATTAGCTGATTAAGTCAATCAGATTGTCCGGAAATCATATCCACATGGAGCTTCTGGTGGCTCATGTTTTCCAGCCATCAGGAAAATAGATTCAGATGGAGGGGGAGAAAGGGAGGGGGGGCAATAATGCTTTCACAGCATCTTCCAGCACTTTTCACTGGTGAAAGAGAAGAAGAAATCCTTTCAGAACAACCAATGATCAAAATAAATTCCTACATTGATCTTACATGGGCTCAGAGCTTGACAGTCCAAACTGTCTGACAAACCTTCTAAAAACATTGATGAGTCAAATTCTAGGTCTCTGTTCATCATGCAGCTTCTTTTTAACTTTTTAATATGTTGATCGTACAGCCTGTAGCAAGACCAGACGAAGGGTGCGCAATATGAGATGAATTATTTTTCATCGAGACATCAGTGGGGACAGTATTAATATTCAAACAATGTTTCTCTTTTTTCTTTTGAGGGGAATGTAATTTGATATAGCCAGAGAGAGTGACATCCTGTCGGCTGCAGTTCTATTCTCTATGCTTTCAGACCTATCAGTGCTGTTTTTTAACATTTTTTATGCTTCGTGAACTAGCTTTTATGTGCCAAGTCTGAATGTGTTATAGATGTCCATCAACTGAAATTAGATTTTTTTTTTTTAAGTTTTAAGCAAAACTCTAAGGCCTAATGCGCTTTTCGAAGTTAAGCATTAAATGTCCCCATGCTGGGAAAAAATGCAGGAACTAATGGAAATCTGCTTTAGGTTTCTCTATAAGGACTTTTTCTTTTTTTTCTACAAAGGAATGTTACATTAGCTTCATAATTTCTACTACAAAAAAGGTCTACTTCTGACATATTCTGTGTAAGTTGGCCTGCTTTGGCGTGCTTTTTTATTGCCAACTATGATTTTATTGGAAATAAACAGCTTAATGCGCATGAGCGCATTGACATGTTTCTTTGTGGAGCCACCCGAGACAACCAAGGTATTTTGCTCTTTCCAAGTATGAGCCTGGGAGGTGCATCGCCCTATTAAAGTGGGTGGTTTAGCAGGTTGAGCAGACCTCAAAGTACCAACTTGTACCATGTAATAGTTTTTGTCTGCATTCCTGTTGTGTCCATCGGTACGCAAACTAATAAAACTGGATGTTCGTTCCATGTGTAGGAGGAGGAACACCACAATCACTTAAATTGGTCCATTTTTTCTCATCAGTCCGCCTTGAAGAGTTCATCTCTTTGTGTGTGTTTTTTTGTGTGTGTGTGTTTTTTTTTTTTTTTAGTTAGGCATACCATTAAAAGTACAGTCGTGGCTGCAGGGCTAAAGGCACACCCACACTAATGGAGTATTTTGTAGGAAGTGGTGGCGATCCCATTCTGCCGTTGTACAGTTTCTCTGCTCTCGTGTGTCTCTCTCTCTCTCTGTGCCAGCCAGCTCCACATGGCACTCCCACTTTGTGTCTCTCCAGCTCCCACTCGCACACAGCTCACGCAGCTGAGCTTTGTGTGTGGTCCTTTGACGTGAGAACAAAAGCTCAGCAGTGTTTGATGCTGTCAAAATGTACGAGAGGCTGCTGCACGGGCATTTACTGTATGAGCTGGAAATGGGAAGACCCTGTTTGTATAGCTGCGAGGCGTTGAAACCAGTTTCCTCTTTCCTGTTTGATTAGGTTTTGTCATAATAACAATCATAATATACTCAGACAAATGGTTTTGTTCTGGTTAAATGATGGGAAAAAAATGAAACATGGTTCTTGTTGAGACCTATCACACATTTCACTGCATGGCAGCCTGTGTTATTAGAGCCTGGTGCTGCTGTTGATGAGTTCAAAGTTTCACTGAAAATATTCCCATCAGTGGGCAGAGCTGCATTTGATTGTTTACACGAGCAAGCGTTCACTTTTTTTTTTTTTGTGAACTTCAAACTTAAATAAACACTTTTTATGTCTTCAAGCTGAGAAAACTGAAATTTGGACTGTTGGCTGCAAATATTTGTCTTTGTGTGGATGTGGGATTGAACATTGCTCTTGATTCCGAGTCAGGAATGCGTAACCGTCAATACTTTTCCGTTTAAGAACAGGCAGTCCAACACTTTATTCATGTTAATCTGCTCAATGCCATTTATGCATATGGCAAAATCATAAACGGCAAATTTACGTCACAGGATCGCAGTATATGGGACCAACATCACAAAGTTCTGCCTAGATTGCAATAAATAATGTAAGGAGTCCAGCTGTTGCAGTTAAAGGTTTTTTTGTCACTTTTAGTCATATTTCATAAATTAGAATATAATTGTACAGTTAATTAATCTCAGTAGTTATATTTATTCAGTGAAACATATCATGTAGATTCATTACAAACATAGTAATCATACCAAGCCTTTATTTGTGTTGATTGCAAAATTTCCCTCTTGAAAACGCTATTCATGATTGGAATATTACATCAGACCAATGTGGATTTAATATAAAATATTTTTAATACCTGTTTAAAAGTTGTTCTTTTTTTTTTTTTAAATAACCCTCAGCGGTATTGTATTGAATATAACTGTATTTAAACCTAAGTGGTGATTTTATGAGCTGATGAACTGGAACAGGGTCTGTGTTTTTTTGTTGTTGTTTTGTTATCAAAGAGGAACACGAGCCTTATAAAATCAGCTGCCATAAAGCAGTATATCTTTATGAACTCGCTGAGCTTTCAGATCAGTAAAGCAAGAAAACAAGAACGGCAAAAATAATATGAATGCTTCATTGTGAAATTAGCCATAATAAAATATGTTTTGTGTAAGCCAAGAGCACAGGGATGAATAACTGGCCCATGTTGGTCCAATTTCTCATTTAACAGTAGCGGTGAAGATCATATTGGATTGATAATTAATGACTGATGTTTTTGACCTTTATAGGCACTCTTACACACTGTCCACCTTTTTCCAATCTTTTTTTTTTTTTTTTTTTTACATTAGACCCTTAAATAACAGAATAATTGTCACTTAGCCATCAGACGTGTGATTTCACAACACAACCTTTTGTAAACATTGTGTTCCATGGGACTATTTAGAGATTATTTGTTTACAATTTTGCAAGGGAAAGTTTGATGCTAGGTATGTTTTCAAGATGTCCTTTTTGTCTAAAAACATTAGCTATTTTCTGTGTCTGCTTGAATTGCACAATAGAAACCATCTGCATCTGTCTGATCTAACACGTCTCAACCTTCCTGCTAAGATCCAAAAGAGCTAAACAACTAACATTACTGCTTACCTCCTTGAATTGTCGCGCTTCCTCTAGACTTTGAAACAGTCAACAACCACCACATGGGAGAAACGCAGTCTCATCTTATGTTTTATGCATTTTGCTGGAGTACATGCTGTCCTTTCCTTTAGTATTGGTAATAAAATTGCTTTATTCCGTTTCCAAATAACTGTTAAAAGCTTCATAAAACCCTACATAAAAAAAAATCTAAGCTTGCCTTTAAATGCTCTTTTGTGGGAACTCACTGTTACATTTTGCTTTTGTACTAGATTTGTCTTGAGTTACACTTTATTATCTGTTGAAAAGCTGTCTCCTTTCCTCCACTCATTTGTCTTAAAAGGTGTCGTGGAAGGTGACCTGGCAGCGGTGGAAGCTTACAAGACGTCCGGAGGGGACATAGCGAGGCAGCTGACGTCAGACGAAGTGCGGCTCTTAAACAGACCCTCGGCTTTTGACGACGGCTTCACGTTGGTTCACCTGGCCATCCGCTTCCAGAGGCAGGACATGCTGGCAGTCCTGCTCACAGAGGTCAGTCGAGAAGCGAGGCGGTTTTACTTTTTAGCTGCCGTTTGCTGGTTTTTGAGTTGCGTTTTACTGTAACCAAGCAGCCATTTTAGGTCAATGGGAAAGTTGTGATCAGCGTGTACAGGAGGGTGATTGACAATGCTAAGACACTCCTCTTTGCCCTGATTGGTTGTCTGTTACCGGGTGTATTTCTGCAGATTGTAATAGGACCACAGGGAGGAGGGTTTTTTTTCTCTCTCCACAGATTCTCATATCATTGTTCTCATTACATTGCTAGGATAGTGACATATCCTAAAATATGTAAAAAAAAAAAACAAAAAAAACATAAGTTGCATACTATAGCTTTAAGGCTTGATATAGATCTTGATATATAGAGGAAATTGTATATAAATACCCAGTAAAACATAATAAATAAATTGGTGAAATACACAATTGTTTATTTACAAATAATTTAGCAATCACATAGATTTTATTACACAGGAACACAGTTTTTTATGTGTCAATATATATTAGAAGAGAAAAAATAGACTTCGTAAGAGTCAGAGTTGCTCTGATTAAACCACTTCTCTCGAATTATGCTTGGATTATTGCGGTACTTGCATCTAGTGTTGTTTACAACTGCAAACAAACCCTCTCTATAAAAGCAATAAGGCCCACTTTTATTATTCATTATGATTATCATTCCGCAATTACCACTATACTTTTATGTTGTTGGTGTTTTACAATGGATTTTTTTAACACACGTCACTGCTTTTCATCTTGTGCATCAACATCTTGCGTGAGCATTTCCCCGCCGGCCGTAGACATGTGCTGTGGTTGAGCTGCAGTTTGCCTGCTGTCACTGAATCCAGATTATCTGTATACACACTTCTCCTCCCACTCAGCCAGTGGCCCAGTTTCTTTGCTCCGGGGAGGGGACAGTGAGTAACCACCAGATCACCTTCCTAAAATGCTTCAAAGCTGAAGGCAGCCTATATGCACACCACAGACGGGTCTGCTCTTTTTCCCGCCTTAGCAGCGGCACGGCTCTGACAGGTTCAAGCTAAGTTAGCTCAAATGGCAGTGTCTGCTGAGCTGTTGTTGTGAACATTCAAAGCCTTTGGCACCAAACTTCAAAACCAGAATAAATGAAACTATTTGGCGGTGTGTTTTTGGATCAACACATTTCACACTTTTGCCCCTAAAAAAATATCCATATGTCTCTTTTTGCTTTTTATTGTTGGTATTTAAATTAGTTTAGTCCTTACAATTACCTTTCATTGTCTTTTTATCTTAACCAAACAGTGGCTGGTTATCTGTACAAAGGCATATCCAGGTTTTCATCATATCATATCGTACCAATAGTTTAAAGTCTTTTTAATAAGATGCCAGAAGAAGTGAAGTTTTCTCTGGCTGTGTGGAGCATGGAGTGGCGCGGTGCTGCTGTTCTTCTGCTGTGCCTTGCAAGTCATATCCCTGAAAAACATCTACGACATTTTAAAAGAACTTGAGCGGGGGAAAAAAGAAAAATTCACATGAAAATTCTTCTGTGTCGCAAAAAAACACAGATAGTTATGGTGTTAAAGTGAATCAACAAGGTAGTTACACAAGGTAGGAATGACACCCATCATGCTTAATAAGTTAACTCTGTTTCAAAACTACTCGCATGTTGACATGCTTTGTTGGGATATTTGAAAGTGTCGAGGGAAAAAGACCCAGACTGAGTGACATATGGATTTAACAGCCCCATTAGTGGCCTTAACAACCCGCTTATTGTAATTGTTCTATGGAAAACTTGTAAACCTTATTTGTTGCCCACGTTCAGAACTGAAAAAAGCTTTTGGAAGAAGATGTGAAACGTCTTAAAGGAACAGGAGAAGAATCCAGTTTGTATGTTGGGTAGCAGACCAACAATTTTGAACCTTTTTTATTTCCCTTTTATCAGTAAACAATAATTAAAATATAAGGATAACATTCTAGTTTAATAGTAATTGTTTTATTTTAGAAGTGGAAGGACTAATTGTTGCTTTTCTATTTGAAATTAAAGGAACTGTATCATGTTAATCTTTTTTTTTTCTTCTTAGATACTACAATGTATCATGCTGTAAGAATCTCATACCAACACACCCCTGGTGTTTATTATTATGATCTGATTTTACATGTCGACAAGCTTTTGTCGTCCTACAAGCAAAAGCTTGTAACTTTTCCTCTCAGTTCTCAGTAAATCAAATCATTTATTTGTCAAAATTCAGATAAAGAAACATGACCACCAACAATAGTGTGAAACGTTCAGGTTTCACGTGTCCATGAATAAAGCTTCCTTCTTCTTGTCAGGTGTCCCAGCAGGCGGCCAAGTGTATCCCAGCCATGGTGTGTCCCGAACTGACGGAGCAGATCCGCCGCGAGGTGGCGGCCTCTCTTCACCAGCGCAAGGGCGACTTCACCTGCTACTTCCTCACTGACCTGGTCACCTTTACCCTGCCTGCAGGTCAGCAGCCCATCGGCTAGCAAACGAGCTTGAACTAACCGGCGGAGCAGAAACGTTCATGAATATCATTACTGAAGCTGACGGGGTTCTGCGAATGCTCGGGGGGGAAACTCTGCAGCTGCAACTGCAGCAGCAGCAGCAGCGCATTGTCTGGCCTTTTTCTCTCTGGCCTTCTAAGTGTGTATCAGAATGCGTGTTTTGTTTACTCGCCGAGTATGAAATGGCGTGTTGTTCCCATGCTGACGGGGGCATAATGCTCCCGTTGTCTTCATCTAACAGCCAGCACATGGAGGCTACCTCTGCCTCACTGTTTCAGTATTGTTCTTCCATAAAGACGATACCACGCCGCCAGCTGTTTATTTTTGAACCCATAAGAAAACTGTGTTTAGGATTACCGATGTTTGTTAAAATTGTTTTTGTATTCATTTATTGTGTGGCTGCTATTGTTCGTTTGAAACTAAGAATTATTGGGTTTTTTTGGGGCTTTTTCACCATGTGTTCAGGCGTGAAAGTTCCGACATTGGCTTCCAACCATCAGAGAAACCTATTCTGTTCTGTTCCAAACAGGCTATGCATTCATTAATATCAGCTAAAGAACAAGCTTCTGTGTTCAGAGCAGCTCAGAGCTCACTGGCCGCTGTAATATAAGTTGGCTTTAGGTGAAATAAGCCGGGATTTCACCGTGAGCCGATCAGACATTTGGGCACACTTGACGTCAAGATAAATGTCGGACATTTTTGTCCGTTTGTGATTTTTTAAATTTGTATTTTTGACAATTCTTTTGTCATCAAACAAGCAATTGAAGTGAATTTTATTACAGAGAATTGCTTTCTCTGCAACTCTTTAAAGGATATAGTGCAAATATTACTGGGCATGTATTATGTTACCAGTAATGTAGTAATATAGTGTTGATCCTGGATGGAGTACAGAAAATATTGCATTTGAAGTTCAAGCTGAATTAAACTGCAATTAAACGAAGGAAAAAGTCCAAAAGTTAAATATTGTTCGACTCAGCTAAATGTATTTTATTGTATTAATTCTGTTTTCCCTTTCAGATATTGAGGACTTGCCTCCTGCGGTTCAGGAGAAGCTCTTCGACGAGGTGCTGGACCGAGACGTCCAGAAAGGTGAATAATTTACTCCGCCAGCTCTGCGCCTTTTTGCTGAAGTGTCACCTATCTGACAACGGTCCGGTTGCTAGGCGAAAACATGGACTCCTTTCACAACCCGCGCACAGTAACAAAGAGGCTGCCCCCACGCCGGCAGTGTTGCGTTACATGGATTTTCCCTTCCGCTAACTCTGTTTCTTAGTGGCCAGCTTGTTGCTCTGCTTCCCATCATGTGTACCGCTTTCACTCTGCGCTAATGAGCCCAATTGAGTTTCAGGGTTTTCTCTCATCCTCGTTTGGGTGAATGTTAGAGTTCAGCCTGGAGACATAGTAGCATGCTGAAAAAAAAGAAGCTTTCACCATTTACTTAAATGCAAACGGTTGTGTGGGGCTTGTTAAATCACTTCACTATGGGAAATGTTAGGTCTTGTAGTAACTTTTTTCAGCCTCCCCCAAAAGCTGTGTGTTTGCTGAAGGATTGAAAGTAAACTGTAAAAGTCAACTAAGGAGTAAGCCAGGTTGACTTTGCTTTAAGCCCGTTTACTTTTCCACGTGAACACACATCTTTCACGTGGGTTCGGTTTTGTAGTAGAGATGCTGAAAGTAGCACTCATAACCGACGCCGTCTCCTTCTTGGTCAGAACTCGAAGAAGAGTCTCCCATCATCAACTGGTCTCTGGAGCTTGGAACGAGACTGGACAGCCGGCTCTATGCACTCTGGAACCGCACGGCGGGGGACTGCCTCCTCGACTCGGTGCTGCAGGCCACGTGGGGCATCTACGACAAGGACTCTGTGCTCCGCAAGACTCTTCACGACAGCTTGCACGACTGCTCACATTGGTGAGACCTGCAGTCTCAGCAGCAGTAGCACAAACAGCAGTGATGCGTAGCTTCCTCTTAAAACTGCCTTCGACCAGCGTGACTGATTCTGAATGAAGCTCTGACTGTTGGAGTTGTATTTTAACCAGAGTACTGAAGGATTTAGAACGAAGTGTGCAGAGATTGAAATATTTTGGCTGATTACCAATCTGATCCCAAATTTGAGCAATTGAGTTATTTTTTGTTTTTGTTTTTCCACTACTGACGTTGTCGTGTGTTAATGTCCTAACCTTATTTCACTGAAAAACACTGAAAAATATCCGTGAAGCAATTAAAAACTTGTTCTAGCTGCACATGAGGTACCGCTACAATATATAAACGAAAAAGTTCAGAACATTTCTGTCCAAAGTGCTGGATTAACTTAACTAAAAAAATGTCTGTTTCTTTAAAAAAACTTGCACAACAGGTTTTTATGTTTTGACCCTGTTAGCAAAAATAAAGTGCACAGCAATATTTTGCTTTTACAAAATCACAAGGTTTGAGGTCAGCCGAGGACAAACTAGCAAAACAACTTAAACCACCAATAAAATATCATGTGTTCTGGTTTTTTCTCGTAGCTCCAAATAAAAAAAAGGAGAAAAAACAAACGCAGAAGCTCTGTTTCTAAATATAAATGAGATGGATTTCACATGGCAGATCACTTAAAATTAAAGATCGATGCACTCCTATGGTCATGTCCAACACTGCGATTGTTACAAGACACACATTTTAACTACATACGTTTCCCAGCAAATAAAAATAGACCTGGTTGTTTAAAGTCCCGGTAGTGACGTTTAGGCTCTAGGCTCTAATTTGTACTTGAGTCGATTGGTTTGGGCATTTGTCGTCACAGACTCCCAAATTTGATAACACATAGAGATCGATCCAGTCAAAACCTAACTGTCATAAAGTTTGAAGTCTGCTAAACTCTCATCCTGGTGACGATGTGACTCTGTTTTTAAATGACTCACTGATTGTTGGACTAGTAAAATATTTCAGACAGTCCAACTTACTGATGTGCAGACAAAACTAAAAGAAAAGGTTCAGACAGACAGGAAACCACAGCAGTCAACACAGCCTCTCTATTCTTTACTGCCTACTTGATTTGTAAAATGTAAAAAATTTGATTGTTGGGGAAAAACTAACATTTTAGATTAATACCATAAAGTGCTAGAAATGAGACGGTAGTTGAGAAAATGGAAACCATGTTTTCTCTCGCACTGTCACACTCTGCTCAGAACTCATTCCCACAATAAAAAGACAGCAGCCTTTGTTTGTGGGAGAGCACAGACGTAAATAAAGATGAGATTCGTTTGAGTCACATCTACTTGGAAGGAGCTGAGCAAGACTAACGACAACAACCACATCCCCATGTCTCGGTGCGCACGTTTGAAACGATGCAACAGTCTAAGCCGTTTGTGTGTCTTGCAGGTTTTACAGCCGCTGGAAGGAGTGGGAGTCGTGGTATTCCCAGAGTTTCGGCTTGCACTTCTCCCTCCGAGAGGAGCAGTGGCAGGAGGACTGGGCCTTCATCCTGTCGCTCGCCAGCCAGGTACACCTGCACGAAAGCAAACGCCGACGTCTTGGTGTGGAGGGCAGGAGGTTGTTGTGTTTAAAGCACGGTCCGCTAATGACGCATCAATTATGCAAGAAGGTTTCTTGCTTTTCGCCATCGTAAACATTCTCCGTAATGTCCTGGGAAAGTGCCTTCTGTCTGTCATCAGCACTCTGCTGAATGACCTCATCCACCAGGCATTTGGGTGGGATGCTTTATATCTGGGTGTGAAAGCTTAGTAATATTTTGCTGTGTTTTTTTTCTCTTTTTTTTTTTTTTTGCAATTGGCAGCATAAAAAAAGGGGTTTCCTCTTTTATGTTTTTCCTTACTTTCCTTGTAGATTCTTTTCTTAAAATTTTAGTGTCTTTACTTTTGTTCTACAGCCAGGATCCAGCTTGGAGCAGACCCACATTTTTGTTCTTGCACACATACTTCGTAGGCCAATCATCGTCTACGGAGTGAAGTATTACAAAAGTTTCCGAGGCGAAACACTGGGCTACACTCGTTTTCAAGGTGAGCAATCAGTTCTGCCTGAGCCGATGTTGTTTTCCTCTAAAATTGATGTTTGTCTGTTTTGTTTTGTTTTTTCACGACAAGACGAGCCTTTCCCGTGGGTGTGGAGGAAGTAGACTTTTATTTTGAAACAGCCACAACCTACATGTGTCCACATAGCTCAGATGCTTGACAAAACTCAACCTACTCTAGTGCCATTCATTCGTTTGTTTTTGTTTTTTTTGGTCTGCTTGGTTCAAAACTAGAAAAAGTGTCAGAGGAGCAAAAGTACAACAAGGAAAGTAAATTTCCCATGTGCAAACTATCAGGATAAGACGTCAGAGCTACATGTGAACATGAAGTCTACTTCCACAACCAACACTTAAGACAGTCTGGATTCAATTTCCTCTTACTGTTGCTGTGCTGGACTTGATGAAAATCCTCAATGGGAGCCATCTACTTGTGGTAAAAAGCCTCCCTGATGGACCAGTGATTTACAGTTGCCAGGAGCCAGACTAAAGCACAGAGCGACTCGGCTCTTATGTGGATGCCTTAAATGAGCGTTGATCAGAAACATTGCACTTATTTGGAGAGTTGCTGAGCAAAACTCAGATTCATTATCAGACGTTTAGGAGTTACAAAAGCGGAGATGTTTTTTCCAACTACAGAGGCTTATTCCAGCAAATCTAATCAACTCTGGGATACTTGCATCTCTGTCTTCAGAATGCTGTAGTGTTGCGAAATCTTGCCAAGCCTATTTAGTTGTGATTTATGAGTTGCGTACCACATCTTATAAATCCTCAAGTTTCCAGACAGAAACCTTAGGACCGAGTCTAAATGGGCTGAAACAACACAAGTGTTTAGAAACATCCCATAATCCATTTGTCATATGTCCAAAAGACCATCAGAACCATAATTCTGTTTGTGCGCTCGTGGGAGTTTATCACATCAAAATATCACAGCGTAATGCACATAAACAGGCCATAGAATGACAGTAACGGATGATAACGCTGTTGTTTGCTGCACATTATGCACTTGGAGAAAAGGTAGTTGTATTGACAAATGTTAATTATCCATGTTCTGCAAAGTTAAGTAGAGTCATTGATAAAAACTGACTGCGTTCGAACGGAAAACATATTCATACTGCTTGAACTTCTTCATGTTGTGTTCATATATTTTGTTTGTATTTTTAGATGATTGTTGCCATGCTTCCCATGGCAACAATCATTACCAACCCGAGCTGGTTCAGTTATTCTTGGGATCGTTCACGGTTGACATGCGAACTGATGTCTGTGAAGGGTAACATGGAGGACAGTGTGAGCCAGTCTGAATGTGTTGAGACTTAAGTGTTTCCTAGTTGTTGTTCATTCTTGTTGCTGTACTATGGTTGAATTTATACAGTGGCTGCTATTACAGCCATTTCCAGATTAACTAGCAAAAAGCAATCCAATCTTCTTCGCACATTTAGTGGCTCCTGCCCTTAATTTACTTAGTTAAAATATGAGCTGTGAAAGCCCTTAGGGGTGCACTTATCATTTCTGTATTGATGTTCAACTGAACTTATTATTCTTTTTTATAGCGGCTAAACAGGAAGGTAGGTAATGAGGGAGGAGGAGGACATGAGGCAAAGGTCATCAGGCGGGACTGGAGCCTGTGAACTCCACTCTGAGGTCTGAGGCCTCCATACGTGGGCTGTGCTTTACCACAGCACCCCATTTTTAGGATTTTTAAAAAATGATATTAATCTTAACTGTCGTCATTACAAAATACCAAACAACTCGCAGCTGAATGTGACGCAAAATCCTAATAAGAACTTCATTATTTATGAATGTGTTTACTGTGTGTGTGTGTGTGTGTGTGGCTGTGTGTGTGTGTTAGCTTCTCATGTAAAATGGAGCGTGTGTAAACAATGTTTCAGCTCAGAACTAAGGAAGAACTTTGCTCCTCTCCAGGATTTAACTACACATTATAGAAGTTGTTGGTATAGTTTTCTATATATAACTGCTTTATTTCTCCTTTCCATTAATTGCATTCAAATTGTACCTCAAATGTTCAAATCCCTTAAATGTCATTGATTTTAACAGTTCATATTTTTACAAAGGCTGACCCTTAGTGTTTGCCCCTCCCCGTCTGTCCCAGGTGTGTACTTGCCCCTTCTGTGGGAGCAGAGTTTCTGCTGGAAGAGCCCCATCGCTCTGGGTTACACGCGAGGCCATTTCTCAGCACTGGTCGCCATGGAGAACGACGGCTTTGACAATCGCGGCGCAGGCGCCAACCTCAACACAGACGATGACGAGACGGTGACGTTTCTGCCCCTGGTCGACAGCGAGAGGAAGCTGCTTCACATCCACTTCCTGTCGGCACAAGAAGTAAGGAGTCCCACCACTGAGACTAGTTTTACCTCTTTGTGCGTTTGTTCCAGTGTGTGAAAATGCTTTCATCTAAACGATTCCATTGTGCGGATTTAAGCGCGCTGTCCTATGTTTCATAGCATTACATATTTCACGTATTAATTGTATACTTCTGCGAAGCACAGTTGCGCTCATCGAGACTCGCTGCGTTCTTTCAGATGGGAAACGAAGAGCAACAGGAGAAGCTCCTTCGCGAGTGGTTGGACTGCTGCGTGACAGAAGGCGGCATTCTGGTGGCGCTGCAGAAAAGCTCCCGCCGCCGCAACCACCCGCTCGTCACTCAGATGGTGGAGAAGTGGCTGGACGGCTACAGGCAGATCCGCCCCTGCGCCTCGCTGTCCGACGGCGAGGAGGAGGAGGACGACGACGACGAGTGACTGAACTGAAGCGGAAGGAGGGAGCGGGTCTGGAGGAGGCAGGACTCCTCCCTCCTCTCTATTTATTTATCATTTACCTTTCTTTTTATTTTTTTTTCCCGTTTGGTTTTATTTTGATTTTCCTTCGTTTTTTTTAATTCATTTTTTTCGACACGGACAAACTGTGAAAGCCTCCAGCAGAGGACAGGGAACTACAACCCTCTCTCTTCCTGTTTCCCCCCTGCTCCCATATTTCAACCTTTCACACCTCCAAAGCTACAGAAGACATGGCTGCTCTTCTGGTACACACAGCCACTCGGACGTGATTCTTACAGAAACACTTTGAATTGTTTAATCAAACCAACTCCAGACTGACAAAGATGTGGAGAGTTAGAGGTTCAGGAATGCAGAAGACCCTTTGTTTCAAATGTAAAAGAAGAAAAGAAACTTTATCCATATATGTAAATGCATGTGGTTGTTCAAAAAAAAAAAAAAACAGTTAAAGGAAATATACCAGCATTTATTTAAGGTAACACTTTATAACTATTCAGCGTGGGCACTGACAAAAGCACACTTCCAACCTGATCTTTTCGACGTGTTGTACAGGAGTTTGGCTTGTTAAGCATTTTTTTTCCCTGTGTGTGTTTGAACTGACAAGGACAAAGCCAATAAATATAATCTTCAGAAAACCAGAGATTATATCATAATAAACGACTTATTATATATCCTTATTATAAGCAATGCACCTTTATGGAAACGTTTCTAATTAATTATCATTGCTTGAAATAAGATATTTTATGAAGGGAGATTTGCCCTCTAAGGTTTAGCACATTAACAAACATGTTTGGATATTTAGTTTACTTTTTACAGACTGATTGAACTGAGTTGTGTGTGTGTGTGTGTGTTTGAATTTATTCTACATATTTATTGTTTGGAAACTTCTTTGAGCTAATAAGAGCTTTATGTATATTTTTCTCCAATTTTTATTTCTTTTATTTTTTGGTGAATTTTATTAATTATTCTCTCAATCTCGATGAAGACACTTTTGCACAGAAACACTGTTGCTGTAAAGGAGAGAACCAATCTTGACAGTGGGAAGTTTACTTACATCGTTGCATGGAATTTAGTACCTCATCTGAATGCTTAAATTCTGGTGCTTTTTGTTTTCGTTTGTGTCGTTTCCTGGACAGATGAGACGCGTTCAGTGTTATAACTCTCTCTCTCGTTTCCGTTTGTTCCCTTCAACGATTGGTTGTCCGGCTCACACGTGACGGTACATGTCGATTCACCTCTGTAAAGTCTGTTTGTCGACCCCGCCCCGTCCACGCCATTTGTTGTGAGAAATTGCAACACCTACAACCAAAGCTGACATAAAAGAAGAAGAAAAAAATAAGTTGTTAATCCCTTAATTTTTTGCTGTGAATGTTTGCATTGCTTTCCACCGCCCCCCATCTCACCATTGCATACTGTAACCTCCTCCGTCGTGTTTCATTCATGTCATACATGTTTTGAACATCACCTATGTGTTGCTTTGTATTTATACAATAGTTGAAGTTGTAACTATGATGGTTTGTGGATTTTAGGCCTGACTTCACTAAGCGGAGTGTAATGCAAAGAAAAGGCAAAATATGGAGAAAAAACAAATAAAACCTTTTTGAATGTCAAGACTGAATTTCACTCTGTTTGAAATTCTACAGCTGGTCAAGCGGTTTTCATATAAGACCCATTCTGTAACAAGCATTCAATCATTTTAATTACCGTAAAAAACCCTTTTTTTGTCTGACATTAAATCGGACTACACTACACAGTTATTTTCAGTTACTTATTTCAGGTTTATAAGTTCACAGACAAAGATTGCTTTTCAATAATTTGAAAAAGTTCAGATGATGAGCTCATGGCTTTGTACGCTTCAGGCAAATCGCAACACGAGTTACACGGAGCAACATTTGCGGATATAATTTGAGACGCCGTCTCAAACACACTGCTTCCTTGTGCAGTGTTGGTTGCGTCAGACAGGAATGTGTTTTGATGCCAAATATTTAAATCAATTGTAGAACAAGAGCAAAAAATTTTGTGAAGATGGAAAGGGTGTCGTTCGCCACAGAGAAACCGTCCCAACGAGATTCCACAGCCCACTGCTGGTAGCGTAGCAAAGTGGAAGGGGATTGAGAACGACAGCAACTCGGCAGCAAAGTTACCGCAAACCTCAGAGCAGAGTCGACGGTTGCTGGGCTGCGTTGTGTCCAGAGGTCGCCAACCTTCTGCAGAGTTCAAGCTACCGACTTCGTGTAACCTTCAGATGAGCTAGTGGCCTCCTGAGAGTTGAGGTTTTCTGTGAATGGACTTTTTCTAGCAGTCTGCATCCAAGCCTCACATCATCAAGGTGTTGGAGGCAATGGTATAAAGCACTATTTCTCGACGCTGCTCCTCAGAGTCCACTGTACCACATGTTTAACATGTTTCCTTGCTACCACACACCTGACTTAAATAAACTGGTGATTAAAAGGCTTCTGCACCACTTGAAGGCATACTGACAAGGAAATACCTTGAGGACCGGCTTTGAGAATCATTGGCGTTGGTTAATGATCCCAACAAGAGTGAAGAATTTCATGACCCCCAAGTTTGTGAACAGTTTAGAGACAATCGCCTTCCTGTTCCTACTTCCAAAAGACATGGATGACAGAGTTTGGTGTTTAAGAACTTGACTGGACTGAACCCAATAGTGTGGACTCATCCCACGTTGTCTGACCTCACAATCATGCTTCCAAAACACGATTGTGTTACATTTAGTCAAAAATGTCCACAAAAACTCTCCGAGACACTTTAGAAAGCCTTTAAAGAAGACTTCAAACTGTGAAGAAGCAGTTGAGTGTCTTGTTTTGGTAAGATACTGTAATGTACCACTCCGTATTTTAAAGATGTAATTTAGAACAGCAGACAGTCATTCACAAACCCATCTGCAATGCCAACTTCTGACCACTAGAGGACGTAAAGAAATCTGCATCTATAGAAGAACATAATGCTATTTTAATAAACCAGACAAAAGGAGATTGCTGTGCTACAAATACATTACTCTGAGAAATTAATTGCTTTATGGATTCAGGAAAAATGTTTTTTGGGGATTAGGATTTAAAGTCAACAAGTTCAAATATCTTTTTTATTCAGCTCTAATGTTTTCCAGACACAATCAAATGGGAAGAAAAATATATAATGTAACGGATGGGTGTATTTCAATCTCACTTGAATAAAACCTGAAGCTTCATAACATTGAAAGTACCTTTTGGATCATGGTGCAAAGGAAAATAATGGCCAATCGTAAATCAGAACAGTAAGTTTTATTTATTGGTTCCAGCTGCACTGTATGCTATATGTTCACCTTGTACAAGAAACAAATACAAATACTCACACTAAAAACCAAACAATCTGCTAGCAGCCACGTCTTGCTAAAGTCCTGGTGTTGAGGGGATGAATGGATAGATGGATGGATGGAAGGATGGATGAATGGATGGATGTGGCCGCTGCTTGTTCACAGAGCCTCCAGGAACCCCATCTGGCTCTCATCACAGCAGGGAAAACAAAGGTGGAACTATGAGAGGGAGCGAGCGAGAGCGAGGTCGGCCACATCAGGCTACATTTATATGAACATTTAACAAGGCAATACAAATCTACCAGGAGTGAAAACCTTCCAACATCAAAAAAGAAAAAAAAATGTACATTTGATTTAGAAAAAAAAAACACAACCGAGAAAGAAAAGCGGTAATCCAGAGTTTCATCTTGTTCTGTTCAGATTTGATGTTTTTGTTTTTCCTGAGTTAAGACATTTCCCATTTCGATTCCCCCTCCCCACCCCGACGCATTCGTATCTCGCGAGTGTGTTGCTGCCATGCAAATCAGGTCCTTTGGATCCCAACAGACAATATTGTGTTCATAACAAGCAAACATCCAAGGTACTTTGAAAGATTACATCTCAATTTAATGCTATTTCCCGATTGTTTGTGTTTCTTTCTTCATTTTTTTTTTGGTTTAAAAGGGTCATTCCTACCTCACAAATCCATATGTTATTATTCCACATCTACTTTCTCCTAACTTTTCTTTACATTCTGGGGGCACAACCCTTCACAAACCGAGACAGGCGAAACTAGAGTTTAGGTCGAAGGAACTCCTTTCTTTCCTGTCTGCTAAAACACGACTGTAAACCCTCGAGTTTTTCACAGACTGAATAACAGAAAAAAAAAACAGATACCAATTTTCAACAGAAGCACAGAAAAATAACCATTCAGAATGGAGTAAAACAAAAACATGTATTTGAGCAGAAGTGTGAAGAAAAAAAAAAAAAAGAAAAACACTAAAGGGAAAATTAGTCTTGACACGGTCCAGGGAGGACGGGGATCAGGTTTCCGTTCTGCCTTTAGTTCCTGGTAATGCATCCCAGAAGTCAGAGGAAAACCTCCATAATGTAGATGGAATGGTAACAATATGAAGAAAAACTTCACTTTCTTTTTTTTCCCAATCAGGAGAGATGGGGAGAGAGTTTGGATCTTCTGCGCAGGAGTTTGACAGTCGCTCAGTCCCATCGTTTGTGGCAGCTCAGGCGTGCACCGTCGTCCACTGTCCTCATTTGGGTCTAGTGGTTTCATACAAAAAACCCCAAAACAAAACAAAAAAAAAAAAACAGAGTGCATAACACATTGCCCCACAGGCAGTTTGCTGGTAGGTCCAGATGGCTGAAGTCAAGCTTATGTTTGGATGGGTTGACTCGGTCGGATCCTTGGTTTTTACACTGGTTTCGTGACCCTGGTCAGCTCCGGCGGCGGTCCTACTACGGCTCAGTCATGTGCTCTCTCATGGGGTCGCCGTGTTTGGAGGGTTGATGCGGGGAGGCAGCCTGTGACGGATGGGTGCCAGGGGGGAGCGTGTGGGCGATGGGCAGGCCCCCGGGCACCAATCCCTCCATTGGTCCGATTATTCCGCCGGGTGCGACGCCCATCACTCCGGGAGGGAATCTGAAAGTGAACGCACGGAGTGAACAGACATGGAGACGCACACACTGGAACTTATGTGGCGACGAGAAAATAACATGAAACGTTCCCAGTAAACGGCCGTTGTCTGTCTCAATTTGGAGACATATTTAAAAGGTCGTTATGTTGAGATTTTTACATTTTAAGGTTTAACTGTTTATTTCTAAAGCACAAAAAGCGCAAAAGTCAACCTTAAACTCTATTTGAATAACACAGCAATAATACAATTAAGTCACAGGCTTGTTGACCTTATTTAAAAAAATGTAAGCATTTTCTATGATATTTTTATCACATCAGGAAACAGCACCTGGTCTGACATAAAACATCCGAGTATAAAAAGAGGTACATCAAGTCGAGTCTTTAAAACATTGACGTTTTCAAGGCAATGTGCAAAAAGGATGAAAAACAAATGTCAAAATGTACTTTTTTCATTTCGGATTTCATCAATTTCACCACAAAATCCATAAATTTGTTCATCTTTTTGAACTTATTTCACATTTCTCACAACTAAAAACCTGATGTAGTACTACATATTTGTGAAGTGGAGAGAAATTATGTGTTCAGCCTCCTTTAACTCTGAACCCCCTGCATGAAATCCTAATCAGTAAACAAAGTCCCACCTGTGTGTAAAGTACAACTCTTTTGCGGAGGCCTGAGAGATCAATAAAGAACAAAAAGCCACAGTGTTAGGTTATAATTGATATTCCAAGTTTTGAACATCTGAAAAAACCATTGAAAGAAGAGCTGGCAGCATCGTGCTGAGGGGAGAATAAAGGCTAAAAACTGGGAAAAAGAATTGGACAAAATTTTTAGAGGCTGGGAAAAAAGTGAGAATTCAAGAGCGACTTGCAATTAGGTTTTACAGTGGTCTAGTCAAAGTTATTCTTTGATCTAATTCAAACTTTTTGAGGTATTAAGATACATTTAATTCAATTAAACAAATTAATCTGGAGCTATTTTACATCAGAAAAAAAAGAATTGATTTACAAAGCTCACGGAACTCTATCCTTGTAATTAATATCCCTTAAAATATAATATCTATCACACAAAGTCAAAAGAAACCGTCCTGATAACGACAGTGACGTTTTTGGCTGCAAACAGAGCAAAATGTGAGACACGTAAATAACACTTCGAGCTAACTATCCGTAGCCCATATCTTGTTTCTCTTTCCTCTTTCAACCCCTCCAACGTTAGACGGAAACACGAGTTGTGCTTTGGTTCCTGCTGAGGGGCGGGAGGCGGAGGGGTGTCTGGGGGAAGCTGGGGCGGCGGGGCGCAGTCACTGGGCGTGGAGGTTAGCGGGTGAAGGAGAACAAGGTTACAGCACTCTGCAGGGTTTTGTTGTCATTAAGAATCTTTCTTTTGAATTCATTTACCTGGTAGAGAATTAGGTATATAATTTGTCCTGCATCCCCCCCGTTGCTATGGCCTGTACCATGGTTTGGTTCACTCGGCTGTGTGAGAGAAGCAGTTCAGGCTGGTTGAGACAGTGTAGAGAGACTGGGAAGCGCACAGCCTAGACTTACAACAAGCTCATTTGGGCCAAAAAAAAAAAAAAAACACACACAAAAAATTGAATCTTCAGACCGCCTCAGCCGCGCTACTGCGTGAGTTGAGACGGCGCAAGTTGCTCGCCGCTCGGCGTGCGACAACCT